>JAGFNQ010009024.1:0-80086 GCA_024364735.1 Boesenbergia rotunda | reverse complement strand
GCTTTTCCATCCATCTCCTCTAATGCCTTCACGACTGATGCATCCTCAGCTTTCTCTGAAATCAAATCTCCTCCCATGATGTCAAACGCAACATCGTCAGCAATTAATTGTGCCTCAACAGTCTCATTTGGAAGCTCCATGCTAATGCTAGGAAGATCCTCTCTGGGGTGCTGAAAAATTGGTAAGGAGACTTTTGGTTCTTCTTCTTGAGTTGAAAATTTTAGAAATGAATTTTGAACAGGAATCTCCGGAGGGATGCATGCTGTAGGAGTCCTGATTTTGATGACTTCTTCTTCTTCCACCAAATTTGCAAAATCAATTGAAGAAGGATTTGGCCATGCACTAGGGTCACCTTGAACTGATAAAAATCCAACTCCGGGGCTGTTTTGAGTGGGGAAATGGTATGCTGGAAAATATTCAGGAAATTCGGTATTTCGAGTGTTTAAACTTGACACAACCTCTTCATTCCCCAAAGTTAGATCACAATCATGCCCCTCAGAATTAAGAGTAGCTTGAGAAGGTATTTGTCCTGATCTTTGGGCTTTTATTTGATTCATTTGATCAACGAATTGTCCAAGGCGTCTTCCGATGTCTTGAATCTTTTGTTGTTCTTGAAATGTGACATAAGGTTGCTGAAAATCAAGAGTAAACTGTGCATTCTGAAATTGGAGCTGTTGAAGCTGCTCAAATGGTGGAATGGGTTGATCAAACTGCTGAAATTGGACTGATAGCAAGGATGATGTTGCTGGAAATTATTGTTCTAAAAATTCTAAAATTAGGGCTGGCATTGTTGATTGAATTGATCAAATTCTTGAGGGTGAAAATTCTGAGTGTCTTGCTAAAAATTCTGACCTTGAAACTGGAAATCTTGCTGAAATTGTTGAAATTATGGTTGAAAGGATGGTTGAACTTGCTGAGAATTATAGCCCTGAAAATTTTGGATCTGAGGTTGAAATTATGGTGGTGAAGACTGAAATTGAGTGGCTGGAAACTCTGATTTTGTGGCTGGAAATTCTGGTTGCAAGGCTGAAATTGCTGTGGAAAATGATATGGTTGCTGGTAATTCAAATTATCTTGGTACCCTTGCTGAATTCCTTGAAAAGATGATTGATCTTGTTGATAGGGTTGCTGAAATTGGGGCTGGAATTGCTGAATTGGTTGCTCAAAACTCTGGAATTGTGGCTGCCCATTCTGAGTTTGCTGAAAATTTGGTTGACTTGGCTGAAAATTTTGGAACGGCTGACTTGGCTGAAAGTTATGCTAGAATGATGGTTGAACTTGTGGCTGAAAAAACTGATTTGCTTGTTGAAAATTCGAATGGGATTGCTGAAAACATTGGTTTTGCTGCTGAAACTGTTGACATGGCTGCGGGTAAGTAGATGAATAACTGTTGGGACTTTGTTGGGATTTCAATTGCTTAATCCAATATTTTAACTCCACCAGTGCACTTTTTATCTCTGATTGTTCAGTTGAAAACATTTTGAACCTGCAGTCCTGTCACAAAACAAATAAAATGACAGCAACCGTACACAAAAGATTAAACAATCAAAAATAGAATCAAAGCATAAAAATATTAAACACAAGCTCAATTTAAACAAACTCAACTAGTTGTTTCCCCGGCAACGGCGTCAAAAATTTTGATGAGCCCGAACTAGGTGTCACGAATGTGGGTCTCAAAATTTAGATATGTGTAAAGCTGGAAACCCTTTTTGCTAGCAAAGATGATAACGTAGTAAAGGGGCACAGGTCGTATTTTTCCTAGGGCTAGTTGAGATTGTTTAATTCGAGCTCGAGTTTATGTGTCGTCAAATGATTATGGGTTTCAAGTAAGAATTGGGTTTGGCTTCAATTAGAAATGAAATCGCAATGAAAAGTAAAGAACATAACTATGGAACTTAACCCAAGTAATTCAACCAATGAACTCAAACAATTGGGAGCTTAAATGCAACTTAGCCTAATTGAAAAACAAATTTGATACAAAATCAAACCAAATTTCAATTGATACTAATGCAAGGAACTTCTTCAGGAATTATTACTCCAAGCAAACCAAATGAAACTCAATCTTCAACCAAACTGTTACAAAATCAGTGCCAATACTTCACTTGATACAAAGTGCAAGCAATTTAACAAACTTGCTACCAAAATGAGAAAGCTGATGTGCCAAAAAAACTGAAACTAAGTGCAAAACTATCATCTGACAATTTCCGAATTGGAACTGATCAATTCAACTTGAAAGATACATCCATTTGAGAAGTGCCATGCTTGAATGAATGCAGGAAATCAGAAACGAAAACAGAGATTCAGAACAATGAAGGCTAAAATTCAGAGATGAAGGAAGAAATTCAGCTACAAATTATATGCAAGTCAAACAAAGCTACTGATGTGAAGCAATTGGATGTGAAGCAAACAAATGTGAAGAAATAAATCCAATGCAGAAATGAAACGTGCAAAAATAAATCCAACTGATGTGCAAAAATAGCAGTTTAAACTCCACAGTTGAGACCATACGCAGAGCACACCAATCACGCTGAGACTTAGTGCTCAATTCTAATGTTCAAATTCAATTCAGCAAAACTATGCTCACTGATACAACATTCAGACATGCTAAACTTAAAATTACAGACATGAAGCTAAATTGCAGAAATTGTGAGTTGATACGCAAGAAAGGGTTGATACGCAGATTGAAAACCAATTCTGAACTTGATATCAATTTCTATGCAAATGAATCAAACTGCAGAGTGAATTCAGAAGATAGAAACTAAGCTCACTTAATACAAAGGCAGGATCTGTTAACTTACTATGCAGAAATTAACACTGAGTTTCAGAAATAAATGACGTGCAGAAAGCGAAGACTGGAAACAGGGAACAACTGAATTCAAAAACTCAAAGAAAACTGAGATCAATTGTACCAAACTAGTTTCAGAAACGATTCAGAAATAAACTAGACTAACTGATATAAAATGCAGGAACCTAAGGACTGATACGCAGAATGAAAAGGCTGATACACAACAGGAAAAACAATTCAAAAATGATCCGGATGCAAAGCAAGCTAATCTAAGTGAAATCATTCACTAATTAAGCAATCTAACTAATTACTTTGCAGAATCGAAACCTAAGGCAGAACAATTCAGAAAACGAAACTAAACATTCTGATACAAAGTTCAGAAATGAAACTACTTGCAAAAATCGAAACCACAACTAATAACAACAATTTAGTAAGGAAAACTATCATCAATCTCTTCTCTTAGCTCAAGATCTCCTTGCCGTCACACAAGGGTGAGCCTCGAACCCGTAAGCTCCACAAATCGCTAGGAAAACTGACTCTGCGACTCAATCCAACTCAGCTCTGCTCAAATCTGAAAACCCCATTCGATCTCCTCAATCCAGCTGTGTCCGATTGCGTTGAAGCTTGGGGATGATCCGAGCACTCCAGGGAACCCCTCCAGATAACTCAAATGATGAAAATGTTGCACAACCGAGACTGAAGAAAGCAAACGGCATAGCTGATGAAACCTCGCTCAGCTCTATTCTTGGGCAATTTAGAGCTAGATTCTTCACGGTGAGATCTTCCCAACGATCCAAAACTTGCTCTAAAGAAGAAATTGATGTGGCCACGCCTTCAAAATGAAGAAAATTGAAGAAGAAACGAAGAAGAAGCAAAAACTGAGCTACGGCGAAGAAGACGCGACAAGCTACGACCTGGGGATGAATAAGTTTAAATACTTTGAAACCAACGACTGAGATTGATTTGGCTTGATCCAACGGCTGGATTTGCTCTGATCGAACCCAAAATTTGATGATGTTGATCAAGGGTCAGGATCTGCCTCAGGGTAGCTCAGATCTTCCAGATTTGCAATGGATGACCCAGATCAACCTGATCTTTGAATGGGCATTCTAGAACCCTCTGAGCTTGATCCAACGGTTGAATGATCTCTAATTTGGATGAAAATCTTAGATCTTGACCTGAGTGCTTGATCAGCCTTAACCCAAACTCAGATTGCCTCATAGGTTCCCAGATGGCTCAGATCTAGCCATTTTTGAATCTGACAGCCCAGATTTGTCTGAAGCTTGATCATTCGATCCGGGTCCACTTCCGACTCAAATTTGACCCAGCATAACCTAGTCCATGATCCTTCCATGCCTACAAAAATAGATCGATAATTTAGTGGCAAAATAATTCAAATATATCGAGATTTACAATTAAGACCAAAATAACAGTAATTTCTAGAACCTAGAATAAATGCAAGATTAAGCAAGCAAAATATGGGTCAAACTTGGATTTTAACATCTAAAATGATCAACAAAATGATACCTATCACGCTGTGCTCCGGCAAAGTTCCATTTCAAGATTTCAGCGCCGACAATGACCCTCTGCTCCGGAATTCGATCCATCTCGGGCGTCGGTAAAGTTTCAGTTTACAAAAGTGTTGTGATTTAGTTTTCCAAATTCTATATATATACTATCAATCTGTAAAAATCTTTCTGAATATAGAATTGCCCAAAGTAAACGGTAAAGGACCGTGGGCCTTGGAGTAGGAGCCGACCGCGACTCCGAACCAAGTAAAAAATCGACTTGTGTTCTTGTGTACTGCATTTCTTTCTGCTTTCCGCTGCGTATATTCTTTAACTATCCGAAAAATTTTGATAACAATATTCACCCCCCCCCTCTATCATTTTCTTCGATCCAACATCCTCATCCACAGCCTCGACTGTTGCCTTTGCGCCCTCTTCATCTTCGGCTCCTATCCCTTAGATGCACGCAAGCCTCCAGCTTGCCTCCATGCCATCATTCACGCATGCCTCGAAGTCCGCACCCCTCAGCTCATCGACCCTACACTCCAAGGTCCCTCGGGTGCACACAAGCCTCCATCTTGTCTCCATGCCACTGTTCACCGTACCGAGGTCATCCAGTCAAGTCCATATGTGTAACATGTACAACTTGCACACTCAACATACACATATAAGAACACAAGGGTAAACCTAACTTAAACCCTTTGCCCAAATATCAAAACACTTGGTCACTCCGGACCACAGATTGCCTCGACAGTCATTCCTCTTTCCAGAACGGAAAGGTCATCGGATAATTATTGTCGATAACATGCAGCAATTAAGGCCTTAATGATCACATTAGTCATTGCCTAAAAGTTATCATGTAAGCGATGATTAGGGAACGTCAAGGATGTTAGTAATATGAGAGAAGTGTCCTAAGGCAATCGTCTTATGATTGTAATCATTTACTTTGATAAATGAATATTCACTATTTGAGTATACATGTTCGTGTATTTGATTGAGATCTTAAACTCATTTACTGAATGTCCGCAATACAATTCACAGCATTAGAGAATTTATGATGAATTCACAACTAGTGATTATCTCTACATGTGCAATTGTGAAGTATTGAAATTGTCCCTAGTCGAAGAATTGATAAAAACGGACACTATCAATTCTGTGGAGACTAGCATGGGTTATTCTCTAATCAGCTGATTATCACTGGCTGGTGACATTGGGATGTCCGGAGATAAACATGAATGCTAGTTAAGGGAACTAGTTCATTGGAGTGACTAGGTGTAAAACTTCATATGGTAATCTACACATAGATATGTCAATGAAGTTCTTACTGCAGCTTAAGTGCGATGTTCCTTTGACTTGCAGTGTTCAAGTCATCTTGGTCATGAAGACTTATACTTTGACATCTTAAGCAAACATCTCCAAGGAGGTGTGGACCCAGGATGGTTGGGTATAAGCCGAAGTGCCCGAAGATGTTTGAACAACCTACAAAGGATTCACCACTCCTTGCGAGGGGATGTATACCCAAGGCCTATCGTCGGATTGTTACTCGAAGCCTCTGGCCAGAGCATGACATGTTCAGAGTATGAATCTCTTAAATATATGAGAGTAATTAGAATCCGTAGGACGAGAGAACGTTACTTGGGCTAGGTGTGACGTAGTCAGCCTAGTAGGGGCTGACACACATAGACCATGTCCTGAACCAAGTGGGTATAAGATGGTGAAGGGAATGAGGCACGATTTATTAGAGCTGCTGAAGGGTTTCAGAATTATTTCTGAGGTCAACCATTGATCTTTCGATTAATTGGGGATCATGATGTACTACTAGGTGCCACTCATGATCGTTCTATAATTGGTTAATTATAGACGGCCAACATAAATCGAAAGCCTATTTAGTCACACGCACTACGAGTAATCCGAGGGATTTAAAACGAGTTGAAAATTGGATTTTCTGATCAAGAGAGATAAGTCGAATCTGAATTTTCAGAGACGCATCGGAAGCATAAAATGGCTAAGTCTTTTGAAGACTTATTGGACGAATTAAATGAGTTTAATTCGTATGGTTTCGGCTTGGGTTTGGCCGGCCAAAGAGGGTCCCCACCCTCTTTGTTTGGCCGGCCACATCAAAAGGGGAGAACCAAATTGTTTGGTTCAAATTATAAAATAAACCGAGCACGGTTTGTTTTATAAAATTATGGATAAAGAAATTTATATAAACAAATTTATATAAACAAATTTATATAAAGGGATTTATTTTTCATGAAAATTAAAATGAACCATGGATTGGTTTATTTTATTTTATAAAATCAATAATGGATTGATTTACCATGATAAAGAAATTTATATAAAGAAATTTCTTTCCATAATAAAAGGGGAGACATGGTTGTTTTTATTATAAATTAAGTTATAATAAAAACTTGGCATAACGGAATAATTCATAGAAAATTTATAAGATAAATTTCTTATGAAAAATTTATTCCGTTAAGAGGAGACTTGGCGATTAAGAGGCTACTATATAAAGGTACCAAGGCAAGGCTTGGAAATTAATCTAAGAGATCAAGTATTCTTGCCTAGCCTCTCTCCCTCTCCTTCTCTCCCTCTCCCTCTTCTAGTGCCGTCAGCCCTAGAGCCCTCCCCCTTTGCCGTGAGCTTCCACCACCAAGAAGAAGCCGAAGAAGAAGAAGAAGAAGCGGGCGCGACTCCTTCCTTCCTCCCGGAATCTTAATTTCGTTCTTCGTTTGGTGGTTAGTTTTTCATCTCTCTCTTGGTATTCTTGTCGTGCCTTTGGAGAATCTAGTAGTTCTTGTCGGCACGAAACTCGTGGCTTTGCGAAGTCATCCCGAAGAAAACTCGACGTGGACGCGAATAGAGGCGGAGCTTCCAAGGGATGCTACGGTTGGATCTCGTCCCTTTCTACGAGTTACGCGAGGTATTAAGTAAATTAGTTTACTTTCTGCAAAATTTTAAATGTATAATCATGTCTCCACAACATAAAGTTGCATGCTAGATACGTGGTTAAAATAATTTGAGAAATTATTTATGCTAAACCTTCCGCTGCACGTAATTAAATTTTAAAATTACGAACTCGTATCCATGTCAACATGCACCCGGTCCCAACAAAGGAGAACTGGAGACACGTGTGACCAAGCCCTCAGGTATATAAGGTGCTTCAGCATCCAGGTAAAGGGGGTATGTTTTCCGAACTTGCATAAATTTGGATTCCTCGTTGTCTTCCTAAAAGAATCTAATTCCTGACTTGAGCGTCGGAGTGGGCTTTGCCGGAAAACCTTTCGGTGTGTTCCCATTAACACTCGTGTTAATCTCATAGGACGCGATCAACTTCTCTCCGTCATCATCCTCGTGGGTACTCTTTGGTGACTAGCCGTCCGCGTTGATTCCTTCCGGAACAGGTTTCTGATCCTATCTTTTGATATAGGATTGATAATTCGAGCCCCAAACTAGAGCCGGTCTCTCCAACGCATTGAAGTGACCAAGCTTGAAGTGAACTGAATGCCTCCCTTCAAAGGGAATGTGCGTTGAAGGTGGAGGTAGACTTGGTGAACCGATGCCTCCAAGAAAAGAAGATGGCACTAGAAGATGCCATTAACCGCAGGATTGACTGGGTGTCTCAAAAGAAAAATTATACCTGAGCATCTTTCCTTGTGGTTCGCAATAAAATTGGGTTGGGTCATCTTCAAGAGTCGTGACACCTCTTGTAATAAAGATGCATTCTCTTAGGCGAATGTGCTCTCTTTTCCTTATAATTGCTTTGTTATGAAAAATCGATAGTAGTCTTATTGTATTATATCGATAATCTTGTTCATAATAAAATAATTCAATGTTGCTTTATGCCTTGCATACCTAAACTCACTTCGCTTTAGTTTAATTTCATGATCCGTGTCCTTGTTATTTGACCTAAAAGAGTTTCTCCGATTGTATTCGCTTGTGTGTTATCCGAGTAATATCAGCATGTTCTTGTGTAGTTCAAACACCTTTGACCGATATCCAGAGCAAGCACTAAGAAAATAATGCCAGAAAGTCATCCGAGCAATAAACTTGTCCCTACTTGGTCTGTGGTCCTTAAGCACAAACCCTTTATATTGTTTATTATATCCACGAGCATGCTAAGGAATCGCAAATAAACGCCACATCCTCTTTATCATAGTGGTGATTGTCAAGAAGAGTACCTTCCGATCCCTTCTATCTGTGTCCGGGGATTCGTGCTCTTTTGATAAGGGATTTCTTTTTATCATCCTCCAGTGTTTTTTCCCATTTCATTAGTCACGATCGATGATCCAACTTAACCCTAAGTCCCCTCATCTTCCTTGCGCCATTCATCCTCATCCTTTGTACTCCCAACCTTTGACGATTTTCAACATCTCTCCTCGATAGGTATTTCCTTCCCTCTTTGGATTACTAAATTATTATGGCCTCTTCTTCTTCCCGTCTGGACCAAGAACCCCTCTATCCCTCTTCGCCCTCAGTATGAGACGGTAGAGAGTGCTCTGCATCTCACTCATCCTTTTGTTCATTATCACCGTGAATATGTAGTCGGCGGTTTAGAGATTATATACCTGTCTCCCTTTAGGCATCCTTATCCTCGCCTTTTTAATGATTCCTCTTAATCAGTTAGCTCCTAACTCCTTCAGGTTACTGGCGGGGGGCCACAATAGTTTTTCAATATCATCGTATTGTCCTTACTCCTCCATTGTTCTATTGCTTCTACAATGTTAAATCCACCGAGCTAGACGTTTGTCATTTCATGGATAGCAACAATTATAACTTCTTAACCGATTTTTCTTCTTCCTGAGAATCTACCCTCTGGCCTAGGCATTTACTTGGGACTAATGTTGGAATCCTCCTTGGACGCCATTGTATCCTCACCATCTAGTCCAAAAATTTCTCATCATGAGGATTTTGTTCCTCTGATATTATTAACACTGATGGCGGGAGCAACCGAGCCCGCTCCTCTTCCTTTTATGCTAGCAAAATCTGTTCATGCTATTCCAGAGTCTTCCATAGCACCTTCTCCTACAAAGCTTACATGTTGACATGATGTAGTATTCGCAAGTGCATGAAAATATCGTCAAGTAATATAAAAGATTATCGTATCCATAGGGACTATTGATTAAGTACTAGTCGAGTCTATAAAGTAAACTATCTAGACAACCGCAGAGTTGTATGAGAGCTTATGAATGAAGGAAGGAAAGAAGAAGAGAAAGAGAGGAATTGATCTTCTGGGAATGGTTGGATAGGTGGAATCTAGAATTTTGATTTCACTACAATGCTAGTCGATGCTCTATGTGTAGGGATTTCTAAGCAAAAAACACTTTAAAATGTTGTGAAAAATCGAGAACCCTTCGAGTGATCCAAATGAAAGACTGATACAAAGTTGAATCTATCTAACTAAGGATTATATCTTTGTTGCATGCCCTTCGATTATCCCGCTCGTCCTCAATTTAAGTGATCTCTTGCACGTTGAAATGTCCGTGCCTCTAGTAATATCCAAATGAACACGATCTATGCCTCAGAGAAGAACAACTTTAGTTGTGCTAGCAACTTGGGATGGTTCACAAAGTACAAGAACCACCATAAGGGAGTTTTGACCAAGGAGGGAATAAGAGGATGAAGAGGGATGATGAACTATTCTCTCATCACAAGAGCCCCTTTTATAGTCATCCAAGTGAAGATGAACCTAGTGTGAATGCCAATAAAACTCAATGAATACCAAAACATCTTGATATTCAATTTGATTTGTTCATCTTCTCTTCATCTAATGAAGAGAGTAGTTCAATTTGATTTTTTTCATTAAAAGGTTGGGAAGTCTCCCACTACCAATGAACCCGAGGGCCTATCGGTTATTGACCTTTGAATCCTACTAAGTTTAATAAGACTAAGCCTTAGGTGCCAAAGGTATGTTTGGTTCATTTCGGAAGGATCCTTTTCTCTTATTTTGTTTAGATAATGAGCTATTAGCTACTATTTGCATCATGGAAGACTTTGGTTCTAATGTGTACCAATTGCTTATCAATGTACCTGAATAGATAATCTTTCTATTCCACATTTCATAAAAAGCAATAGAATATCTTTTATTTCAGAAACTGAACCAGAGTTCTTTCTAAATATTATGTACATAAAAGCAATCTTAAAACAAAAACTTTATCTTCTAAAGACAAATAAATAAATCTCACTGCGATAGTATCCACCTCCGTAGCATATCCCATGAAGACGATAATCTCTTCCTCTGCTAGTCGCCAGGTTTCCTGGAACCCCTGTAAAGAATTGCAGACATGTTTAGTGGCATCCGTATCTACCCACCAGGTACCGATAGATAACACTGCTAAACATGTTACAACGACAAAAAGAAAAGATATACCTTTTCCTTGACGACGGGGACAGTTCGTCTTTCAATGTCCAGCCTGCTGGCTCGTGAAGCACTTGCCTTTCGGCTTCTTCACACCAGCCTGAGGTCTCTACGATGTTGCAGCCTTCTTGTACTCTCCTTGTTTCTTCTTCTTCTTACCTTTCGGCATAGAAGTAGAAATCCTTTGAGTCACTAAGGCCTGCGAACTTTGACGAAACAACCACTCTGCCGCCTGGAGTTCTCCCAGGAGTTCCCTGAACGTATACTCATGCTTATTCATGCTATAGTTGAGACAGAGCTGCTCAAAACTCCTAGGTAGAGATTGGAGTAAAATATAGACCTGGGATTCCCCGTCGATTTGTCCTCCAAGAACCTCAATCTCATTGGGGTGGGTTATCATCTTCAGGACGTTCCTCGAAGAGTACCTATTTATACTCCTCTGCGGAAAGGACAATGTCTAGGTTTATTTTTCAGTCTATGTAGTTGGGGCCACTAAGTTTATTTTCCTTAAGTATTGTAGCTAGCGGGTTAAAGGCTATTTTGAAAATCCTAAGAATCACAAAACACACTACTTTAGAAATCGAAAATAAATTGATTCCTCAAAACAATTAATTTTCGAAATCAACCAACATCTCAAACACCGAAAATTTGCATGTCACGTTAGTGTGGACGTATACAAACTCTACATTCATTAGAGAAGGTTTTACCCATTAGTCTTACTATCTTGTCAACCTAACTTTTTGACAAGTAAGACTTATAGTTGGTCAACTTCGGCCCTACAAGTTATTAGCAGTGACTCCGTTGGGGAGGATACTAATAATTGTATCTAAGTGTTTACCATTGCACGACACTAAGTGAACTATTTAGGATTATGTGTCTTTCGTTGGGGAAGTGCACACGCTTTTTAATAATCCCCTATAATCTTTTCTGACCTTGTGATCCGTAGAACAAGCCTATCCATTATGGAGGAAGGTACTCAGAACCAACGCACGGGATTGTTCACATCACATATCAGATTGCAATGGAGGTCGTGGAACCCTTAGGGTCCCTCTCCCACTTAGTAATTTATCTTAAGAAATTTTCTAACACTACCACACAACCAAGCACATAACCAATCAACATGAAAAAAACATAGAGAAAATCCTAGATTTTCCAACTTTCATGGCCCTTGGTCTCTAATGCGCCTCCAGTCATGTCGTCACTTCGCCTGCTCCTCCCTTCCTTCTGCACAAGCTACCTCCAGGGATTTCCACGCCGAAATGACTAGCTAATTATTTACATCATCGATTCTATACTCCTCGAGGGAGTGTACATGAAATCTAGATCAACTGTAAATAAATAACTCAGCTAAACATGTGCCGTATTTAATTACAAAAATTAAATACCTAGCCTCATCAACCCCGAGGATTAATTAATTACAAAAATATGCAAACCAATCACACAACATATATTTGGCCATGAAGTTGGAATCTCGTGCCTGTAACACAAAGATAGCTTACGCACATCCACGCATCATCCAGCAAAATAAAATGTATGAATTGCAAAAATTAACCAATCCTAAATACACAAAGTTGGAAACCTCAGCTCTGATACCAATTGTTGCGTATGGCTTGGCAGGTCTCCTAAGCGAATACTCGGTCGATCCGAGAGACCTCTCCATGTTTACGGATTAAAAAATTAATCCAAATGGAGACCCGTCTCCCATCGACCATCTCGTGTCGTATCAAACGATCCTAATTACAACTCGGCCAATTACCAAAATCGACCTTGTAATTTGCTCGACCGTTAGACCGCGGAAAAGGCGACGAGTAGATCGTCGGCTTTGCGTTTATGGTCGGGGTCTAGTTAATTAATTATTGGTTATGATTCACAATCAAAATAATTAAATAACAAACATAAAATGATGAGGCACATGAATAAGGTACAAATATGAACGAAAGGAGCCAAGGAAGAATATACCTTCTATTACCTTACGATCTTCTACCATATGATCCTCCCCTCTTGGACGTCGTGTGGGCGACGATCTACCAAGACCCGTGGTCACCAAGTCGATCCCTTCTCCTTGCGCCAACCAATCCCTAACCAAAAGGATGTCGTCGGGCACTGCAAGGAAAATAATCCAAAACATAAACCCTACTTAATTGATTTTCTTCCCTTGAGAAAAATTGTGTAAACAACTTTTCTCCCTTGAGAAAAATTGCTGCTCCCTCTCAAGCTCTTGCAATTTCCTTCCCTTGAGACAAGTTGCATGTGCAACCTCTTTCTTTGAGAAAATTGTGTGAGCAACTCAAGGTCATGCAATTCTCTTTCCTTGAGAAGAGTTACGTGTGTAACTCTTCTTCCTTCGAGAAAATCGCATGAACCATATTTTCTTCTCCACAAATAACTCACGCCACAGCATGGAATTCTCCACTGAGAAAGGACGGCCTGCGCCCGCGCGTTTCTCCAGTGCATCAGGAAAGTTGCGTAAGCATCTTACTCACGCGCACACCGGCAGAAAAATTCTGCTCACCCATTAATCGGTGAAGGAGCAGTTTTTAATTGCATTCCATGCAATTAATTGGAGAAAGCGCATGCAATTAATCGTGGAGGAGAAGCTTTTAAGATTAATTGTCGCATGCAATTAATCGTGGAGGAGAAGTTTGTAACATGCAATTCAAAGATTAATTGCCTCGGTGGAGAAGAATTAATCGGTGGAAAAGGAATTGCTATTCCCCTTCGGCGCTGCACAGAGAGAAGAGGAGAGGAGAGATCTAGAGAGAGAAGAGGAGAGGAGAGATCTAGGGTTTTCTAGTATTCCACTTGGATTAAATTTTTCCAAAAGAAAAATCTACTTGGTTTCATGCCACATGGGGGTATATATAGGGTTACGATAGGGACCATGAGGAGGAGTTGGATCTTGGCCTCCGGTGCATTAATGAGGATCAATTCCACTAAAGGATCCCCATTGAATTACCTCACCAACCCCGATATTTATATATGGGCTCCACTTATTTCAAGTCGTCCATCCCCCATGTTTAAGATCTCGAATGCCCGTTAATTAATTTAAATTACTGACAATTTAAATTAATTAACCTCTGTATCCTTGACTAGTATCACTCGACCTTATCATCATACCGGATCAAATCCACCTGTAGGGTTTAGCACGATTAACCTTTCGAGCTCATTAAGGGGGCATCATCAACCCGACTCACCAGGACACGAATTCCATCAATAATCAACGACACATCATATTATTAATATTATCTCCCAACTTACCGAGTCTATCGATCTAACAGAATAGATCTCGTCCATTGATAAATCAAAGAGACAATAATTAATAATATATGCCCGTTATTATATCGGGATTAAGGGATCGTACTCCATAATAAAATCTGAGGTCCTATCCAATTATCGAGTCAGTACAAATTGGATAACCTCGCGGTTTGGTCCTACTCAATGTACTCAAAGCATACTAGTGTAATTCTATGGTCAAGACCAACCACACCTAATTACACTACAACCATTCCGATGGTTTGTCCAATTCCATCTCGGTTGTGAGCCTCTATTTATACTAAGCAAGGAACTGATAACATGATCTTTCGTGTGACACCACACACCATGTTATCTACAATGCAAAGTAATTGGACTTCATGCATGTACTAATATAAACAGACACCTAGTATAGTTGTGATTCTGATTTCAAAATGAAGATGTTTATATAAAGAAATCATGTCTTTCAGTATACACATCTAACAAAGGGTTCACAAGTTAAGGTTATATTGTGATCTAATGATGTTATTTAAGTGCGCAGGAAAAAGTCCTAGGTAAGCTAGGCACGAAGTCCTGATTCGAGGAATTGGGTAATAAGTCCTGGCCGAGGGCTGGGCACCGAAGACCTGACCGAGGGTTGGGCAATAAGTCCTGGTCATGGACTGGGCACGAAGTCCTGATCCGGAAGATTGGGCAAAAGTCCAACCGGAGAAGCCGGTTGGCAAAAAGGTAAATTCTCCTGAGAGGAGTAGCCGAGGACGTGTTCCCTGAGGTGGGAACATTAGGCGTCAGTTCGACCTAGGGTTTCATTTGGGAAGCCCAAAGTCAGAACCAAGACAGCCTAGGCTGTTAACTAAACATATTTCATCTATTACTGGTGCTTTGGAACTAACTCTGGTTGTAGGAACGAAGGTTGAAGGTCACTGCATCCCAATCGCATGAATGAAGTCAGGCGCCTGAGCATACAGGCACTTGTGGCGCCCCAGAAGGGCTCTTTCCAAGCAGTCTACGAAGCAAGCCTCCACGTCAGCAAAGGAGGCACCCGTGATCATATAGGCGCCCCAGTCTGTTGTTGCAAGATGCATCAGTGATGTCCTCCACTAAGTGTTTCAATGTTTGACAATATGGTTAAATCAGTGATACATTGAACAAGGGAAGGGTGAGTCAAGAAAAGAGTACCAAAGTGAACCAAAGTCCAAGTTAACCTAGGCACTAAGTCCTGGTTCGTGGAATTGTGTACTAAGTCCTGGCCGAGGGCTGGGCACCTAAAACCTGACCGAGGGTTGGGCACTATGTCCTGGTTCGTGGAATTTGGCACTAAGTCCTGGCTGAGGGTTGGGCACCTAAGAACTGACCGAGGGTTGGGCACTAAGACCTGGTGAGTGAAGCTGGGCACTAAGACCTGGTGAGTGACGTTGGGCAAAAGTCCTGACAAGTGAAGTTAGGCAATAAGTCCTGGCCGGGTGATTGGGCAAAAATCTTGGTGAGTGAAGTTGGACAAAAAGTCCAACCGAATGGGCCGGGTGGCAACCGTCTCCTGAGATGAGTAGGTGAAACGCGCGTTCCCAGGGATGGGAACATAGGCGTCGGTCGACCTAGGTTTTCATGGAAACCTGAAGTCAGAACCAATTCGCTAAGGCTAAGGTTGTATATGTGTTTGCTTTGTATTTATGTATCTTGCAGGTACCTAAAACTGAAGTCAAAGCAGGCAAACAAACACACAACTGGGCTGGAAACATAGCAGCTAGGCTCCCCTATTAACCAGGGTGCCTCAATGAAACAGGCGCCTCAATGTAACAGGCGCCTGAATCAGTCAGGCGCCCTGTATGTCTAGGGTGCCCTAGTTGAAAGATTTATCGGCTGCTGCGAGTTCGGCGCCGAGATAAGCTTTGACCAAGCTCTATGAGGCGCCTCGTTGAACATAGGTGCCCAGTAACAAGCCTATAAAAGGGGCTTCGACCCCTCAACTCAGTACAACATTCAAATATCATTCTGAGCCTTCCGAGCTAAAGAAAAGCGCTAAAGACGACGCCCTGCGACCAAGGAGGCTCCAGGAGGAAGTGTGCGGCACTTCGGAGGTCCAGATCGGTCGGGTGTTTGACTTTTCTATTTTGGTTCGATTTATCTGCACTTACTTTCCGTATATTTTTTATTGTAAATCGTACAATGTAAGATGGGTTTCTCCGCCTCTTGAAAGTCCGGAAAGGAAACCATTAGTGGACGGGTGTTTCCCGTGCTTAGGCCTTGGATGTACTAACCCTGGGGGGTTGGGAACCAAGTAAATCCCGTGTGTACAAGTCTCTTTCTTTTCATTCATTATATTTTCCACTGCGCACTAACTCTATATCTAGAACGTTCGATAGTTTACGATAAGTTTCCGAAGGTTTTTACGAGTCGATATTCACCCCCCCTCTATCGACTGCACCAGTCCCCACAAGTGGTATTAGAGCCTAGTAGCTCTTCACCGGACTAATAGCTGACGGAGCAAAGACACCAGGAGTTGAGGGGGAGCCCAGGGGTGAATCAGGTATTTTCTTTAATTATGGTCAATTTTAAATTTCATATTATATGTTTCAAGTGTAGGGAGAGAGGAACTATAAAAATCAGTGTCCTACTCGTAAGACTTGTGCTTCACTACCGGCGGCAAAGGAACTACCAACACCAGGAGTCCTGAGGGACAAAAGTCAAATAAAGTGCTTCAAATGTCAAAAGCATAGACACTACAAGAATAAGTGTCCGACCAAGGTACGAAAAATTTATGTTCGTAAAGATTTTCAAATTCCTGCACTGTCATATGATAAGTTAGATAATTTTTCTGAAAAATTAGAATTATTGCATAGTCAAATCAATATCTTGCATGACCAATTATCAAATGTAGATAATTTTAAAATATCAGAAGTTAACCGTTTAATCTTCAATGTCAATGCAATAATTTCTAAAGTTAATTTTGAAAATTTTAAGGATAATACTGAAAATATTTCTAATAATTTTAAGGATAATACTGAAAATATTTCTAAAAATTTTAAGGATAGTACTGAAATTAATTCTGATAATATTAAGCATAATTTAGAAATTAATTTTGAAAATATTAAAAATAATCTGAAAATATTGAAGATAGTTCTGAGGATAAAAATAATTTTTCTAAAGGCATTGCTGAGGATAAGGATAATTTTTCTGAAGATATTTCTGAGGATAAGGATGAAACTAACTCTGATATTTCTGAGGATAGTGGAGATGAAATCATTTTAGATAATAATTTAATTATTAATTTTTTGAATAATCCTGAAGATAATTATGAAACATTAACTAATAGCCATGAAAACTACTCCACTTATGAAGATATAGAAGGATATAATATTGATGATGAGGATGAGGAGAAAGATGAATTTTCTAGGATCAAGGCTACAGTTAATCAAATCAACAAAAATTCAAACAAGTCAGAATTGTTAGAAAAACTTCAAAAATTAAATAAAGAAGAAACAGTGAATAAATCAGATATTTTTGAAATAATGAAAATGATGGAGCTAACCCCACAACTATTAATTAACCCAAAAATTTTGAAACATAAATCAAATTAAACCTTAATTAAATCTTAATAATTTTTACCTTAACTATTTCAATCTTAATTAAATCTTAACAATTTTTAACTTAATTATTTCAATCTTAATTAAATCTTAACAACTTTTACCTTAATTATTTCAACCTTAAATAAATCTTAATTAATTGTTTTACTTAATTTAATCCTTAATTAATTAAATTTGAATTAATCCATAATTAATTAAATTTTAATTAATTCTTAATTAATTTAACTTTAATTAATCCTTAATTAATTTAACATTAATTAATCCTTGATCAATTTAACTTTAATTAATCCTTAATCAATTTAACATTATTTAATCCTTAATTAATTTAATTCTTAACTAACCTTAATTAATTCTTAATTAATTTAAGTTTAATTAATTTAATTTTAATCAACTCTTAATTAATTTAACTTCAATTAACTCCTAATTAATTTAACTTCAATTAATTTTTCTTTAATTTAACTCTAACTCGTAAATAACTTAAACTCAAATCAAATAAAATCTTACCCAAACTACAACAATTAATTTAATAAAATTAAATTGTCAAAGTGGGTTGGCATATTCGCGGGTTCACACAACGTGTATCAAAACGGGAATTTGATACATTATTAGAAACTTAAGTAAAATATTATGAATTGTTTGACTCATGCATAACTATCATGCCATGCATCTGTTATTTTTTAATATATGTCATATCATTCATGTTTAGTTTTATGCATGATTTAGAATGGTTATAGGAAAAAGACTAATTGAAACTTGAACAACCTAGTATTAGGTGGAGTTGAGATGATAGTACGTTAAGGAAGCACTTCTAATAAGGTCAAGTGAGGTAAGGCATACCCTACTTGGTCAATTTAGTCTGGTGGAACTAGGCGAAGCTACCGATCCAAAACCTAAGCTAGTTAGACCAAAATTTTTCAAGAAGTAATTTGAAAATAAACTTTCGGTAAAAGGCTTTGTCAAGGAAAGGGTTGTTGCTCCAATAAGGCTACGGCCAAAGAAGGCCTCTGTGCCTCGCCAAGACTTGGAAGCTGATTATCGAAACTCAAATTCAATTTACTATTTGATAAATTTGAATCTAACACAAGTTTTGATTAAATCTTAGATTTAAGAATAAATTTATAAAAATTAATCAAGTATCTCACAATACACCCATAAGACAACCATGCCTATTTGTACAGAGACATCTAAAATTGGTGAGATGTTAAGGACTAATAAATTGAAAAATACTTTTCAAAAATATTTTCCAAAATCCATAGAATATTTTTCTAAAAATCTATTTTCAAAATAGTACTTTAACATAATAATATTTTTATGGATTTCATGCTTGTCTGATTGCTAATATATTATATGTTTTCAAAATTATATCCTTTCGAAAAAGTGTTTAACCTACACAATTAGACACAAGCCTTTTAGGTGAACACTAGAGTCCCTTAAGATACTTAGATAGAGTCATACGATGTCAGATAATGGGGTTTTTTTTAAACCTTATGCTTTAAAATTTATTATCTCAAAATAAGGTTTTCAAAAATTGTTTCAAAAATTGTGCCTTAAGAAATACTATCATTTCAAAATATGTTTTTTTTTTGCATCCAATACTCAGTTTTATCCTTCGAAATGTTTCAAAAAGTTATTTTAAGAATTGTGCTTATTTCCCTTTTGATTTTGATAAACCCTAAAGACACAGAGGAAGTCTACTTCATGATCTACAGAGACTCCTAGGATGTGTCAAATTTAGGGGGAGTCTAAATCAAAAGAAATTATTTCTGAAAATTAGTTTTTGAAACTATTAGATAATTCTTTTGGTCTGAACCAAACCCTAATAACTAAGAGGAAGAGTACTCATAGTCAACAAGCTTCCTAGGACTGGGTCATGTTTAGGGGGAGGTCAAACTAAAAGAATTATTGAATATTTCAAAATAATATGTTTTCATGCACTGTATTTTTAAATCCTTTTGAAAACATAAGGAATTTTTTTCTAATACTGTCATCTTTTATTTTATATTATATGAAAATATGATACTATCACTTTCAAAAACATTTTAATTCCTTTTGAAAATAATTCTTACTTAAATTTAGAGAATTTTCCAAGATACTTAGGAAAATGTCCTTGTAGTTAACAACGTTTCCTAGGATTGTGTCAGACTGGAAAAACAACCAAGTCAAATAAAGTACTAGTGTTTTCAAAGTACTTATGTTTTTCAAAAATTGCATAATATTTTTCAAAGTACTTATATGTTTTCAAAAATTGCATAATATTTTTCAAAGTGCTTATATGTTTTCAAAAATTGCATAATATTTTTCAAAAGTACTTGTATTTTTCAAAAAGTGCACAACCTTGCTCAAAAGTACTAGTATTTTTTTAAATAAGTGCACAAAATTTTCCAAAGTGCAAATGCATTGTATTTTTCTAAGTGAATTTTTTTTAAGTGCATAATTTTTTTTTAAAACAAAAAATCTTTTGTGTGTGCAATTCCTTTTTGAAAATCTTTCTCAATTAGAAATCTTTCTAAGGCAATAGTTTTCTATGTGCGAGAATTTTCTAAGTTCAAAATATTTTCCTATAAATACAAAATATTTTTCCAAATTGCACAATACTTTTAAAAATGGTTTTTTTTGTAATTTAAGTAAAATTAATTTTCTATTGGTGTAATTATTATTTTTACGAGCTCTTTGCTATGCTTTCAAAGATTTATACTAAGTACTTTCAAAAGGGAAAAAATTTTCATTGTTGGTGCAAGTGTTTTTTAATTTTTTGATGTATGACAAAGGGGGAGAGTGAGCTTAAGTTAGAAGTTTTTTTTCTTCCCAAAGGATCAAAAGGAAAATCAAAATGTTTTTTTTTCAAAAAAGCGGAGAGTGAGCTTAAGTTAGAAATTTTTTCCTTTCTCCCAAAAGATAGAGAGCTTTCCCAATAGATCAAAATGTATTTTCAAAGCTTAGATCATTTTATCCCAAGGATTATAATTTAGCCCTTTCATCCTATCTAACTTAAGATATTGTCAAACATTAAAAATGGGGAGATTGTTGGTGCAAGATGTGTACGATCGAAGGCGATGCTAGAGGGGGGTGAATAGCATTTTTTCATCATTTTCTCTACACAGAGGTTAGCGCAATACAAACAAAAATATACAAAGAACGAGAGAGCAATGCTAACACAGGAATTTACTTGGTATCCACCCAAACGGGTGATTAATCAAAGGATCTACGCGAGTACACCACCTCGACTATGAAAAGTCTCCTTCAAAGGTGGAGAAACCTTTACAAGCGTTGTCTTCCTCTTTATAGAATACGATGAAGAGCGAGAGGAAGATCGAAAGACTAGTCGCACGAACAGCATTTCGTTACAGTGAAAAAGTCCCCTTTTTATAAGAGAACAGGACAACTTCGCAAGCTATCCAGATCCGCACCAGTCGACTGCCCCTGGGGCAGTCGACTGATCTAGCAATAAATGCCAGCCAACGGCTAGATTTGGGGGTTTACCAGTCGACTTCCCCCAGGGCAATCGACTGGTCCGAGGCTGTAAACTCTGTGATTTTTGGCAATCGACTGTCCTCTGGCCAGTCGACTGCCCTGCCTCTCAACTCACTTACAACCTCTCCAAACACTCTCCTTCACATATGCCTTTAGGTATGCTCCCTTGGCTCGCCAATTGAAGTCATCTTCCTCCGTCTATCGTCCCTCGGATGCGCACACAACCTTCCCTTGGCTTGCCTCCATGCCACCCTTCACGTGTGCCATTGAAGTTCACTTCCCGGCTTGCCCTTGGAGCTCTCCTCCCTCAGCTCTCGTCCCTTAGATATGTTCTCCATGTGTGATTCCCCAAGTCCTGCAAACTCAATCACACATATCAAATACAACATAACACCCTAACCTTAAACTTATTGGCACACACATTAAAACCATGATCTTCCCGATCATTCTTGGGTCGATTGCCTCAACAATCTCCCCCATTTTGATGTGTGGCAATATGTTTAAGTTTAGGGGTAAAATACCAGTCAACAAAGTAAATAACAGTAGCAATTGAAAAACAAAAGTCATATCAAAAACCTAAGAGGTAGCCTCCCCTTAATCCATGTCTTCTCCCATTTTCAATTCTACTCATAATCCAAGTAAAGTTCCAAACCTAACTTAACAGCAAGCAACAACAATTAAAAGTATAAGACATAGTAAAACCTAAGAGGTACCCTCCCTCTTAATCTATGCCTTTATCCATTTCCAATTTTCAATCATACTCCAAGATTTAAGTTAAACAACTAACTTAAACCACTCATTTTAAGTCAAAAATCTAACTTAAACCACCCATTCTCCCCGTTTGACACCATCAAAATAATTGCCTCAAGCAACCCTAACCAATGACATCAAAAGAGAGAGATATTGATTTCTGAAAAAAATCTTAGAATCTAAACTTAGGCGTGCCAGTCGACTGCCCCAAGGGGCAGTCGACTGATACTCTGTCAGTGCCATTTTTCAGCTTCTGAGCTGAATTTCAGAAACGTCTAAAAAATTCCAAAAAATTCTAAAATTGGTAAAAATTTGCAGGAATGTTTGAAATAATATACTCTATCAAGAAAAAATATCAGTTCATATAAAATTTCAAACATGCTTGACTTTTGACCAAAGTTCAAAATTGTTGAAAACCACTAAGAAAGTATCAACCTTTCAACCTAGTTTTTCAATCAAATATCATTTAAGCTTATGACAAAACATATATGACATGAAATAGCTTTCAAATGTTTAAAATGTCCAACCATAATCTTTGGGCAAAGTGTCCATTGATTAAACACTTGCTTTCCCTATGGTTGATCTAGTTTTGATATTTTGATACTTTTTAATGACCCAACATTAGCCACAAGCATAAGTGAATCAATTGTATCATCCTAATGGATCAAGCACCACCTTCCTATTGTATTTCTCCAAGGTTCATACTAGACTTCTACAAAACACATTCCAAGCCCTCTTCATAAGGATGTAAATTCCGATTCGGGAAGAGGCTTGGTAAAGATGTCGGCTAGGTTTGACTTTGACTCAACATAGTGTAATTCTACTAGTGGATGAATTAGCCAACTAAAATTCCCTCATCCACTTTTGATTCAAATTTCCTTAGGTCATCCTTGGTATTCAAAATATAGACCTTACATCCAAAGACCCTAAAATAATGGACTTGTGGAATTCTCCCATTCCACAATTCAAATGGTGTTTTACCTAAGAACCTATGTACCAAAACTCGATTTTGAATGTAACAAGCGGTATTAACCGCTTCGGCCCAAAAATATCTAGGAAGGGAATATGTAGTAAGCATAGCCCTAGCAGCTTCTTGTAGGGCTCTATTTCTCCTCTCAACTACACCATTTTGTTGAGGAGTTCTTGGGCATGACAATTCATGCTTATACCCATTTTCTACACAGAATTGTGAGAAGCTTGAGTTTTGGAACTCCCCACCGTGGTCACTCCTAATTCGGTAATTCTTTAGGTGTTTTTCATTTTCTACCCTCTTACTAAACCCTATAAAGATTTCTAAGGTATCGTCCTTATGTTTCAAAAAGAATATCCACTTAAACCTAGAAAAATCGTCTACAATAACTAAACAATATTTACTCCCTACTAGTGAGGGAGTACTATGACAATCAAACAAATCAATATGTAAAAGCTCTAAAGGTGAAGTAGTGGTGGTTAGGGTTTTACCTTTGTGTGATGATTTTGATTACTTATCCTCTTGACATGCATCACACAATTTGGTCTTCTCATACTTAATCATAGGGAGCCCCTTCACCAACTCCTCCTTTGCCACTCTTGTAATCTTCCTCATGTTGGTGTGCCCAAGTCTTCAGTGCCACAACCACCCTTCTTCTTCTTTAGACATGAGACACTTAGGCAAATTGTTAGTAGCATAAGTAAGATCAAGATAATAAAGATTAGCCTCCCTATACCCTTCTAGTATGACATTATCGAACCCATTTTGTTTAATTAGGCATTTCCTAGCATGAAATTCAACCCTATAGCCCGCATCACATAATTGAATTACACTAAGTAAATTAAATTTCATGTCTCTAATTAAAAGTACTTTGTAGATAGAGATCATAAGAGATACCTCAATGGTGCCCCTACCAATGATTTTGAGTTTCCCACTATTTCCAAAGGAAACCGTCCCTTCTCTTAGGTAGCTTATAGTGGAGAACTTGCTCACATCTCCAGTCATATGTCTTGTGCATCCACTATATACTATCCACATGTTTGAGGCATCCTTGACTCTTACCTATACAACATGGAAAATGCAATCTTTTGGTACCCAAATTTTTGATCCACAAGCATCATTTAAAAATTTCTTTGGTACCCAAGCCTTTATGATGTTTCCCTTAGCCCCTTGTTTCCTAGATGCAGCATTCCAACCCATAAATGAGACAAAAGCTACTTCCTTGGTCTTTGGTCTATATCTTAATCCGGCCTTGTTATAAATGGCTCTTTGACTGTTAATTATCATGTCTAGGTTGCTAGAGCCCACTTGAAATTTCCTAAGTGCTTTTGTGAGGTCCTCTACATTTTTCCTTAGTTTCTTATTTTCATTTTCAAAGCATGTATCATCATTTGACATAGTAGAATAAGCATGCAAATCTTTCTTAAGTTTTGTAGATTCTACTCTAAGCATGACAATTTCATCCTTTAAGTCCTTAATTTTTCTCCTAGCTCTAGCTAAATCCATGTTCGTACTAGAAATAATCTTAGCCAAAGTAGAAGAGGGTAAGCTGTATACCTCACTTACTGAGGCTTCAGACTCGGATGATGATGATGTGCCACTTTCTTCTTCACTACTTGAGCTTCTCTCATCACCTGATGACTCTGAGTGGTCCACTGCCATAAGCGCAAAGTGGGACACGTGCTCCTCTTCTTCTCCTTTTCTGCAATAAAAGCAATACCCTTCTCTTTGGCCGAGACATTAGCTTGCTCGTGTAGTTCAAATTCACAAAATAAGTCATCTAATTTAACTATGGACAAATCCCTCGAAACCTTATAAGCATCAACCATTGATGCCCACAAGGTGGTTCTCGGGAAGGCTTGTAGAGCATACATGATGATGTCCCGGTTCTCGATCTTTTCTCCATTTACGTGGAGCTCATTGATTACTTCCTTCACCCTTCCATGTAGCTGGCTGACAGTCTCGTTGCTCTTTATGGATAGGGATTGGAGTTGGGCCACGAGCAAGTCTTTCTTGGCTCTTCTAGACTCGTTTGACCCCTCGTTCAATTCCACCAACTTGTCCCACAGTTCCTTGGCGCTCTTGAACGGCCCCACCTTGTTCAGTTGCTCCTTTAAGAGCCCGCACTGCAGTGTGGTGGTGGCCTTGGCATTGGACTGTGCCCTCTTCATTACCTCCTTCGACCAGGATCTCATCGGTGTCGATTCTCCTCTTTCATCGACGGGTGCCTCGAAACCATCAACAACACTAATCCAATTCTCAATATCGTTCATAAGGTAGTATTGCATCCTACCTTTCTAGTAAGTGAAGTCGTTCCCGTCGAAGAAGGGTGGTTGTGCAGTGAAGTATCCCTCTTGAAACGCCATTTTACTTGCTCCGGTTGACGGTTAGTTCTTCCGAAACAGACCTGCTCTGATACCAACTGATGGATCGTTTTGGCGTGCTAGAGGGGGGTGAATAACACTCTTTGATTTCGATCTCTACAAAGTCGTTAGCGTAGCGGAACAATAATATGCAAAGAAAATGCAATAACAATGCTAACAACAATACTTTACTTGGTATCCACCCAGATGGGTGACTAATCCAAGGATCCACGCACGAGCACCACTTTCACTATGAAAAACCTCCTTCAGGTGGAGAAACCTTTACAATGGTGATCTTCCTCTTTACAAAATGAAGTAGAATGAGTGAGAGGAAGCAAGGAACACTTTCCAGTCGAGCGTCACTTCGATACTGTACGGAACCGTACCGCACACGTGCAAAAGGTCCTCCTTTTATAGGAGAACAGGACAAACTCGCAGTCTGTCCAGCCCCACACCAGTCGACTGCCCCTGGGGCAGTCGACTGGCCTAGTCATTAATTGCTAGCCAACGGCTAGTTTTCGGGGTATACCAGTCGACTGCCCTTGTCGATTGGTCCGAGGCCGAAAACTCTCTGTGAGTTTTGGCAGTCGACTGCCACTGGGCCAGTTGACTGCCCTGCCTCTCAGCTTATTCCCAGCCACTCCGAACCTTCTCCTTCATGTATGCCTTCAGGTCTGCTCCCTTGGCTTGCCTCTTGAAGTCCTCTTCCTCTGGCCATCGTCCCTCGGATGCACACACAAGTCTTCCCTTGGCTTGCCTCCATGCCACCCTTCACGTGTGCCCTTAAAGTCCACTTCCCGGCTTACCCTTGGAGCTCTCCTCCCTCGGCTCTCGTCCCTCGGATATGTCCACCATGTGTGATTCTCCAAGTCCTGCAAACTCAATCACACACATCAAATACAACAGAACACTCTAACCATAAACATATTCACACACACACATCAAAACTATGATCTTCCAATCATTTAAGGGACGATTGCCTCAACAACTTCTTCTCCTCCTTCTTTTCTTCCCTTCTCTTTAGTTGGGGGCACTCATTCTTCATGTGTCTCTCTTGGTGGCAGTTGTAGCAGATGATGTCCTTTGCCTTGCTCTTACTTTTGGATCCTTTCCTAGCATAAACCTGTTAGAAAATTTTTTAAATGCCCTACGCATCATTCTTACCATGAAGGTCTCTTGGTCGCTATCCATAGAGGCACTAGACTCCTCTGAGTCGGATGAAGAGGAGTAGACCACCTTCTTCTTCTCCTTCTCCTTCTTCCTCTCCTTTTCTGCAATGAAATCTATACCTTTCTCTTTGGCTGAAACATTAGCTTGCTCGTGCAATTCAAATTCGCAAAATAAATCATCTAATTTAACTATAGACAAATCCCTTGATACTTTGTAGGCATCAACCATTGATGCCCACAAGGTTGTTCTCGGGAAGGATTGTAGAACGTACCTTACGAGATCCCGGTTTTCAACATTCTCTCCAATCACATGGAGTTCATTGATGATCTCCTTTACCCTTCCATGCAACTGGCTCACAGTCTCATTTGTCTTCATGGCTATGGATTGAAGTTGGGCAACGAGTAGATCCTTCTTTGCCCGTCTGGACTCGTTGGACCCTTTATTGAGTTCAACGAGTTTCTCCCATAATTCTTTGGCGCTCTTGAATAGCCCCACCTTGTTTAGTTGCTCCTTTGAGAGCCCGCACTTAATTGTGGTGGTAGCCTTCGCGTTGGCTTGCGCCTTCTTTATAACCTCCTTCGACCATGCTCTCATAGGTAATGGCTCTCCTCTTTCGTCGACGGGTTCATCGAATCCATTTATAACACTAATCCAGTTTTCAATATCGTTCATCAAATAGTATTGCATTCTACCTTTCTAGTAGGCGAAATCGTTCCCGACGAAGAATGGCGGTCGTGCAGTGCTGTAACCCTCTTGAAATGCCATTTTCTTTACTCCGGTCGATGGTGAGTTCTCCCAAAGCGAACCGGCTCTGATACCAATTGTATGATCGAAGGCGATGCTAGAGGGGGGTGAATAGCACTTTTTCATCGTTTTCTCTACACAGAGGTTAGCACAATACAAACAAAAAAATACAAAGAATGAGAGAGCAATGCTAACACAGGAATTGACATGGTATCCACCCAAACGGGTGACTAATCTAAGGATCCACACGAGTACTCCACCTCCACTATGAAAAGTCTCCTTTAATGGTTGAGAAACCTTTACAAGCGTTGTCTTCCTCTTTACAGAATACGATGAAGAGTGAGAGGAAGATCGAAAGACTAGTCGCACGAACAACACTTTGTTACAGTGAAAAGTCATACCGTTCACGTGAGGAAAGAGTCCCCTTTTATAAGAGAATAGGACAACTTCGCAAGCTGTCCAGACCCGCACCAGTCGACTGCCCCTGGGGCAGTCGACTGGTCTAGCAATAAATGCCAGCCAACGACTAGTTTTGGGGGTTTACCAGTCGACTGCCCCCAGGGTAGTCGACTGGTCCGAGGCTGTAAACTCTCTGTGAGTTTTGGCAGTCGACTGCCCTCTGGCCAGTCGACTGCCCTGCCTCTCAACTCACTTACAACCTCTCCAAACACTCTCCTTCACATATGCTTTTAGGTATGCTCCCTTGGTTCTCCCCTTGAAGTCATCTTCCTCTGGATATCGTCCCTCGGATGCGCACACAAGCCTTCCCTTGGCTTGCCTCCATGCCACCCTTCACGTGTGCCCTTGAAGTCCACTTCCCGACTTGCCCTTGGAGCTCTCCTCCCTCGGCTCTCGTCCCTCGGATATGTTCTCCATGTGTGATTCTCCAAGTCTTACAAACTCAATCACACATATCAAATACAACATAACACCCTAACCTTAAACTTATTGGCACACACATCAAAACCATGATTTTCCCGATCATTCTTGGTCCGATTGCCTCAACAAGATGCATCAATGATGTCCTCCTCTAAGTGTTTCAATGTTTGACAATATGCATAAGTCAGTGATACATTGAACAAGGGAAGGGTGGGTCAAGAAAACAGTACCAAAGTGAACCAAAGTCCTAGTTAAACTAGGCACTATGTCCTGGTTCGTGGAATTGGGCACTAAGTCCTGGCTGAGGGCTGGGCACCTAAGACCTGACCGAGGGTTGAGCACTAAGTCCTGGTTCGTGGAATTGGGCACTAAGTCCTGGCCAAGGGCTGGGCACCTAAGACCTGACCAAGGGTTGGGCACTAAGACCTGGTGAGTGAAGCTGGGTACTAAGACCTGGTGAGTAAAGCTGGGTAAAAGTCCTGACAAGTGAAGTTAGGCAATAAGTCCTGGTTGGGAGATTGGGCAAAACTCCTGGTGAGTGATGCTGGGCAAAAAGTCCAACCGAATGGATCGGGTGGCAACCGTCTCCTGAGAGGAGTAGGTGAAAGGTGCGTTTCCGGGGATGGGAACTTAGGCATCGGTTCGACCTAGGGTTTCGTGGAAACCTGAAGTCAGAACCAATTCGCTAAGGCTAAGGTTGTATATGTGTTTGCCTTGTATTTTTGTATCTTGCCGGTACCTAAAACTGAAGTCAAAGCAGGCAAACAAACACACAACAGGGATGGAAACATAGCAGCTAGACGCCCCTATTAACCAGGGCGCCTCAATGAAACAGGCACCTTAATGTAACAACCGTCTGAATCAGTCAGGCACCCTGTATGTCTAGGGTGCCCTGGTTGAAAGCTTTATCGGCTGCTGCGAGTTTGGCGCGGAGATAAGCTTTGACTAAGCTCTATGAGGCGCCTCATTGAACATAGGTCTGTACAACATTCGAATATCATTCTGAACCTTCTGAGCTAAAGAAAAGCGCTAGAGATGAAGCCCTGCGACCAAGGAGGCTCCAGGAGAAAGTGCGCGGCACTTCGGAGGTCCAGATCGGTCGGGCGTTCGACTTTTCTATTTTGGTTTGATTTACTTTTCTGCACTTACTTTTCGTATATTTTTTATTGTAAATCGTACACTGTAAGGCGAGTTTCTCCGCCTCTGGAAAGTTTGAAAAGGAGACCATTAGTGGACGGGTGTTTCCCGTGCCTAGGCCTTGGATGTATTGACCCTGGGGGTTGGGAACCAAGTAAATCCCATGTGTACAAGTCTCTTTCTTTTCATTCATTGTATTTTCCGCTGCGCACTAACTCTATATCTAGAACGTTTGACAGTTTACGACAAGTTTCTGAAGGTTTTTACGAGTCGATATTCCCCCCCCCTCTATCGACGACACCGGTCCCCACACAGTCTTCCCAGGCGCCCAAGTTGAAGGGATAAGCACTGGCCAAGTCTGCGGATGAGAGTTCGCGCAGATAGGCACACGTTTCAGGCACCCCATTCAACACAGGCGCCCAAGAAGACTATATATAAAGGGGTTCACCCCCTTGCTTCCAAACAACACTGCTTCCAACGAAAGCATTCAAGCGCACTGCTCCAAACGCTCCGTGCTCAAGTTTAATCCGCCAACGACGACCCACTGCTCCGATCATCGAACCTTTCCCCGGTCGTCGGTATTTTTAATTTAATTGCTAATATTAAATTCTGTATTCATACTTCAAATTTGTAACCACTTTCCGAAATATATAATTGCCCAACGTAAACGGTCAAGGACCGTGGGCCTTGGAGAAGGAGTCGATCTAGACACCGAACCAAGTAAAACCAAGTGTGTTAGCATTGTGTTATATTTCTGCTGCGTATTATTCTTATTTTTATCCGAAAAAGTTTTATCGATATTCACCCCCCCCTCTGTCGATTCTAAACAATCCCACAAAATGTTCTCTAGATAATCATCTCATAATTGACTCTAAGACTATCACTAACAATCTCCTACTAGCATTAGTGTCAATCACTAAAATATCGAATACCTAGTGACCTAGTGTGACCATCATTCTTTCTCTGTACCAAAGCCTTGGTCAAAGGATCTGCGATGTTAGCGTCCGTCGGTACTCTACATATTCTCACATCTCCTCTATCGATGATCTCTCAAATAAGATGGAAGTGTCGTAGTATATGCTTGGACTGCTAATGAGAGTAAGGTTCCTTAGCCTATGCAATAGTCTTGTTGTTGCCACAATAGAGGCCTATTGGGTCCACTAAGCTAGGAACAACACCAAACTCTGTAATGAACTTCTGGATTTAAACAACCTCCTTTGCTACATTAGACGCAACGATATACTCGACTTCTATTGTAGAATCTGCGATTATGTCTTGCTTTGAACTCTTCCAGCTCACAACGCTACCATTCAAGCAAAATACATACCCTAACTACAATATGGTATCATCCCTGTCGGTTTGGAAGTTTGCATCACTGTAATCCTTTACAATAAGCTTTTCATCACTTTCAAATATCAAGAAATATTATTTCGTCCTTCATAAGTACTTAAGAATATTCTTGACAACTGTCCAGTGACTTTCACCTGGATCTGACTGGTATCTGCCCATTATGCTCAATGCATATAAGACATCTGGGCGAGTATATAGCATGATGTACATGTAGACCCAATAGCAGATGCATAAGGGATCTAATCCATGCGGTCTCTCTCCTCCTTAGAAGAGAGACATTGAGTTTTCGAAAGATTTACACCATGACATCGGTAGAAATTCCTTCGTTGAATTCTGCATGGCAAAACAATGTAATATCTTTGTCAATGTATTTACTATGACTTAGGCCAAGAAATCTTTTAGATCCATCTCTATAAATCTTGATGCTTAGAATGTAGGCATCTTCACCTAAGTCCTTCATTGAGAAATAATTTCCCAGCCATGTCTTCACAGACTATAATGAAGGGATATCATTTACAATGTGTAACGCCCGCTTTTTTTTTTCCTAAAGCGGCGTTACGTTAACATACATACTTAGGGCATGTAGACAACATAATGCAGCGGAAACCTTTAGACTTACACTTACATGCACTTACTACCATTCCTAGCATCATAACATGGGAACTTGACGTATTAACTTTATACTTAGCATCATATCATACTTAGCATCATGTCATATTTTTGCATCATGTCATACTTAGCATCATGTCATACTTTAGCATCATGTCATAGAGTCATATTCAAGTACTTAATAGTAAAGGTAAAGTTCTATCATAAGACCAGCAAACATATGGTCTCTTGGCCAAGTCACTATCACACACATTCTTTGACGCCCTCCTGCTGCTTCCTTACTGTCCCCTTGCGTGATCTGCGGTATAAGGAAAATAAGACTATAAGTACACAGGCTTAGTAAGACTCTTTCCTACTCACTAAAACCATTCATCAATTATCATGAGCATATGAAACATTAGCATACTTAGTGCTTTACTTAGAACATAAGCCTTATCATCACATAGCATACTTTCATCATGACATAGCCATAGCTTCATCACATTCATAGCATGACATAAACATAACCATAAGACATTCATGGCATAGCATAATACTTGGCATAGACATCAACATCGTAAACATTCATAGCATGACATAATACTTGGCATAGACATAACATAATAAATATAACCTCACAACCATTCTTAGCATGAACCTAAATAAAATCATGGCATTCTATCTTAGCACAAACCTACTTAAATCATGGTTCAAACTTAACATGGGCATAAATAAGATCATGGCATTCTAACTTAGCATAAACATAATTAAATCATGGCACACCAACTAGCATGAATATAAATAAAATCATGGCAATCTCACTTAACATAAACATAATTAAATCATGGTATCCTAAACTAGCAAAATATCATGGCATTCTAGCTTAGCACAAACATAAATAAAATCATGGCATTCTAACTTAGCATAACATAATTAAATCATGACATAAACATAAATGAATCATGGCATAAACATAATTACATCATGGCATAAACATTAATAAATCATGGCATAAACATAATTACATCATGGCATAAACATAAATAAATCATGGCATAAACATAAATAAATCATGGCATAAACATAATTACATCATGGCATAAACATAAATAAATCATGGCATAAACATAAATGAATCATGGCATAAACATAATTACATCATGGCATAAACATCAATAAATCATGGCATAAACATAATTACATCATGGCATAAACATAAATAAATCATGGCATAAACATAAATAAATCATGGCATAAACATAATTACATCATGGCATAAACATAAATAAATCATGGCATAAACATAATTACATCATGGCATAAACATAAATAATCATGGCATAACCATACCTTCATAAACATACCTTTCATAAACATATTTTTCATAACATAATGCATAACATGGATGGATGCATGTGGCAAATAAATATATATATATAAGGATGCTTAATCTTTAAAAAACATACTTTTAAATGCTTAAACATATTCATCATATCATTGGGGCCCTGGCTTGTACCACATACATACATCATAAGCGTGCATTCCTAAGTAAATACGAGGTAGCTAGCCTCGACCTACTAGGGTAAGGACAGCATAGTCGGTAGTCCCCGAACCGAGGCGTTCTTAAGGTGCCCATCCCTGTTGCACAGCTTCGGTAGTGCCAGAACCGTGGACAACATAGTCGGTAGTCCAGAACCGGGGCGTTCTTAAGGTGCCCATCCCTTGGACCCATACTTCGGTCCGGTACAAGCCCATTCATAAAATAAAATACTTTAAGATGCTTCATTATTCATGAGACATTCATGGCATACTTAACATAACATACTTATTACGGCTCGGCCCGTCTACTGGCCCATTTACCGGTCCTTTCGACCGTCGTACCGTCAACCATCGACCGTGCCGTTTAGCATATTTATGCCTTAAAGACATAAGCATCATTTTTCATTCATCATACTTGTCATTCATCATCATTCATTCATCACACTTAACATCATCATTATGCCCAAAAGGCATGTACTTTAACCTTATTCATAAAACATGGCATACTTACATCTTATTCATAAAACATGGCATATCATTCATAAACATGGCATATCATTCATAAACATTCATAAACATGGCATATCATTCATAAACATGACATATCATTCATCATTCATAAGACATGGCATACTTACATATTATTCATAAATCATGGTACATGTCTAAACATCTATGACTTATCCTATAATTCATGACATACAAACTAAAGGTTTGGTTAACATAGAACTTCTTCCATCTTACTTAAACATATATCTTGGTAACTCATACACATATACTAGGCCATAGGAACCCCTTTGGTTCCCTACTTAAGCCCAACCCTAATCCTTTAACCCTAAACTTGCTCTCGACCGAAACTTCAAGGCCATGGGGGTATGGAAAAATTCCATTAAAACCCCAAATCAATTGCTTAAACATCAACCATACCTTACCATAAGGCCATTGGGGCCCTTACTTGAAATAAGTCCTAACTTCCCACCCTATTAGGGTACTTGGCCGAAACCTATAGGGTCTCAAAGCTATGTGAAACATTCACATAAACACCCTCCATCTCTCTTATATCATGTTAATACATCAAACACATGCTTGGGGTTTTAGACCCAACTCCACCCATGAGGTCTTGTTCTTGGCCGAAACCCTAGGGTATCCTAGGGTGCCCCAAAAATTCCTAAAAATTATATTTAATTCCTAAACCTCATAAGAGAACATTATACAACATTATCAAGATTTTTAGCATCATTTTTGAACCTTAAACCATGGTGGCCGAAACCCATAGGGTCTCTAGGGTGTTGATTTGATTCTCTCATGTTGGCCGAAACCCTAGGGTGTCCTAGGGTACTCCAAAAATTCTCAGAAATTATACTTAACCTCTAAACATCATAAGGTAACATTAAATAACATTATAAATATTTTTGGCATGATTATAGACTTTAAAATCATGGTGGCCGAAACCCTCAATCCTAGGGGTCTTGGTTTTGCTTCTTTCATGTTGGCCGAAACCTTAAGGTGTCTTAGGGTACTCCAAAAATTCCCAAAAAAATTATACATAACCTCTAAACATAATCAGGGAACATTAAATAGCATTATACAGATTTTTATCTTATTTATAGACCTATAAATCATGGTGGCCGAAACCCTTAAACTTAGGGTTCTTAGTTTGGTTCCTTTCATGTTGTCCGAAACCTTAAGGTGTCTTAGGGTACTCCAAAAATTCCCAAAAATTATACTTAACCTCTAAACATCATCAGGAAACATTAAATAGCATTATACAGATTTTTAGCATATTTATAGACCTATAAATCATGGTGTCCGAAACCCTTAAACTTAGGGTTCTTAGTTTGGTTCCTTTCATGTTGTCCGAAACCTTAAGGTGTCTTAGGGTACTACAAAAATTCCCAAAAATTATAATTAACCTCTAAACATCATCAGGGAACATTAAATAGAATTATACATATTTTTATCATATTTATAGACCTAAAAATCAAGGTGGCCGAAACCCTTAAACATGAGGGTCTTGGTTTTCTTTCCTTTCAACATCTAATTCGAAAACCAACCACTATATCATACTAAAAATCATAAAAATCAGAGGGAACTATTATACCACAGGTGAGGGAGTCTTACCTTGGGGTTTCTAAATTTTTGACCTTGGATGGAGAGAAGGAAGAAGACTTGATGTCTCTTGACCACACCTAGTCCTTGGATCCTTGTAAGAACTTTAGATCTTGGGTGATGGAGCCTTGGTGGAAGCTTTTCCAAGGGAGAACTCTTCCTTAGAGTTTTGGCTAGAATGAGGAGGGATGAGGGGAGCAAATGCACTTGATGATGAAGAGAAGTAACCCCCCAAACCCCCTCTTTATAGCTCCTTTAAAGAGGCAAATGAAGAGTCTCTCCATGACCCTTCATCTCCTTCTACTTCTTAACCTCCCTCTACTTCATTTATTCATAAGAATTCCTTGCTAGGTGAGTTGGTTAAAGCATTCATGGTTGTACAAGAGGTCCAAGGTTCAATCCTTGGCCCATGCACCTTTATTTTTATTGTATTTTTATTTCATTTATTTTATTCCCTAAATTCTGAAAATCCCCCCTAAAATCCCCCATAATTATGCCAATATTCTTAAATAAAATTCTTTTATATTTATATTAATTTTACCTAATTTATATTAATTTTACCTAATTAATATCCATTTTTGGAGCCCATTTAAAGCTCATTGGTACTTAGTTTTCTCAATTTAAATGAGAAAACATGGATTTTCTAGGCCAAAGTTCTCCTTAATATTTCTAGGTCCCTTGGAAAATTATTTAAACATGCTTAATATTTTAATAAAATATTAAGAGAATTTTCCGGATCGTTACACAATGAGAAGTATGTCATCTACATACAAGATTAGGAAGATAACTGTGATCCCACTAACCCTCTTGTAGACACAAGGTTCATCTTCATTCTTGATGAAACCAAACTCTTTGATCAGATCATTGAATCAATGATTCCAGCTTCGAGAAGCTTGCTTTAATCCATAAATAGACCTTTGCAACTTACATACCTCTTCAACATTCTTTGGATCTACAAACTCCTCAGGTTGGGTGATGTACAAATCCTCGAGTAAATTCCCATTCAGAAATATAGTTATGAAATCCATCTACCAGATTTCATAATCATGGTAAGATACGATTGCAAGCATGATCTAAATAAACTTAAGCATCGCAACTAGTGAAAATGTTTCATCATAGTCTATACCATGAATCTACTTGAAGCGTTCAGCTACTAGTCACCCTTTATAGGTATGCATAAGACCATCCATTACAATCTTTCTCTTAGAGACCTACTTACACCCAATGGGTTTGATCCCCTCAGGTGGATCAACCAAAGTCCATACTTAGTTAGAGTATATGGATTCCATTTTGGACCTCATAACCTCTAGCTATTTCTCGGAATCTGGGCTCATCACAACTTCCTGATAGAATATAGGCTCGTTCAACTCAACAAGTATAATATCATCATGGTTAGATAAGAGAAATGAGTATCTTTTGTTAGGATCTTACTGTTTGCTAGAGGGAGGTGAATAATAATTTTTTGATCTTTCTTCCTACAAATGTTAGTGTGTAAGAGGAATAATAAAAACTAAAACTAACAAACACGAAGAACACACTGATTTACTTGGTTCGGAGATGAAACTCCTACTCCACGGTTGTCCATAAGGTGGACGATCCCGATCTTTCGGTGGATGATTCACCCAAACACCTCCGGCTAGTTCTTGTCGCTCCTTGTGGGCGGAGAAACCTCGCCATAACCCTTGGACAATCCCTGAGCACTAGTAGGCTACTAACAAGCTCTAACCAAGCTAGTTTCACCAAGAATAAACAGCCATAAATGAGCTCCCTTAAATAGAGCTCGAGGCTGATATGGCCATTACCAGTCGACTGGTCCAGTACCAGTCGATTGGTCGAATTCGAATGGCAATTCAAATTCTGGTCACCATCAGTGGACTGGTCCTGGACCAATCGACTGATCTTTCTGTGGACACTATCAGTCGACTGGTCCCTCACCAGTTGACTGGCCCACTCCCTAAGTCTAGGGTTACCCTTCCCGAGTACATTTTTCTCACACTCAAACCCTCATGACTTAGCCCCCCGAGTACAAGTCCCTCAGCATTCGAAACCTCATGACTTGGTTTACTCTTCATCCAGCAGCTTCGATCTGTTGCCTTCAAGCCCTCTTCGACTTTGGCTCCCGTCCCTCAGATGCGCACACAAACCCTCGGTTTGCCTCCATATCATCCTTCACGCATGCCTTGAAATCTGCTTCCCTCAACTCATCGTTCCTGCTCCAGCAACCTCGACCTGTTGCCTTCAAGCCCTCTTCGACTTTGACCGTAGTCCCTCATATGCGCACACAAGTCCTCAACTTGCCTCCATGTCATCCTTCACGTATGCCTCGAAGTCTGCATCCCTCATCTCATCGTCTCTGCTTTGTCCATGGTCCCTCGGATGCGCACACAAGCCCACGGCTTGCCTCCATGCTACCCTTCACCGTACCCGAAGACGTCCAACCAAGTCTATGTGTATCTTACAAACCTGCATATTCGCATACACATATTAGATCAACATGAAACACTAACTTAATCATATTGACACACACATCAAAACCCATGATCCTCCCGATCATACATGGGCCGATTGCCCCAACATCTTTCAGGCTGACGACGTATCCTATCAGATCTATGAAGAGGTTAGTCTACTTGAACAGGTTGTTGCTCCATAACTTCTTGTGCAACAAACTTATGATCCACAACACTTTGTTGAGCCTGGTCAATTTTCATCAAGGCCTCAGTGCTATTCTCTACATCTTGAGCTTCTTCAAGATGAATTTTACTCCTACTTGTTCTTCTAGAAATAAACTCTCTTTCTAGAAAAACACTGTTCCTAGTGACAAACACTTTATCTTGTGTGGGATTGTAAAGGTAATATCACTTTGGTTCCATGAGATATCCTACAAAATGACACTTATCTGATTTGGGGCCTAGCTTGTTTGAGACTTAACGTCGAACGTAAGCCTCACAACCCTAATTCTTTATAAAAGATATCTTGGTACTCTTCCCAGTCTATATCATATATGGTGTCTTTATGACGGCTTTTGATGGAACTCAGTTAACTATGAAAAGAGTCGTCTCTAGAGCAAATTCATAGAAGGAAGTATGAAGATCTATGTGACTCAACATTGATCACACCATATCTAATTGTGTACGATTTCACCTCTTGGAAATTCCATTCCATTTTGGTGTTCTAGGTGGAGTGAGTTGGGATATAATCAACCTCGATCTAATCGAAACATCTTAATACTCTTGCAAAGTTGGTTTTGTACTTCACTCTTGAATTCTTTGAACTTTTCAAAGGATTCTGACTTGTGTTTCATGAGGTACACATAGTCGTATCTACTGACATCATTGGTAAAAGTAATAAAGTACGGATAGTCTACTTTGGCTGCCACATTAAAAGGGCCACAAACATCAATATGTATGAGTCCTAACAAGTAAGTAGCTCTTTCGCTATGTCCACTAAAAGGAGTCTTGGTCATCTTGCCTAGAAGACAAGATTCACATATCTCATATGATTCAAAATCAAATGAGTCTAGAAGTCCATTTTTATGGAGCTGTGATATGCAACTCCCATTTATGTGACCCAAGAGACAATGCCAGAGATTTGTTTCGTTTAAATTATTCGATTTGAACCATTTGGTATTTATGTTATAGATTAGGTTTTCTAAATCTAGAACAGAGAGTTCATTCATAAGTGGTATACTACAATAGTACATATCATTTAATGATATAGAACAATATTTATCCTTTATTATAAATGAAAAGTCTTTCTTGTTTAAATAAGAACTAAGATTATGTTCTTAGTTAATGTAGGTACAATAACACTTATCTAGTTCTAAGGCAAGACCAGTGGGCAAAAATAAGGAATATGTTCCTATAGCTATAGTAGCAACTCTTATCTCATTGCCTACTCGTAGGTCCACTTCGCCCTTTATCAATGATCTAGTTCTTCTGAGGCCCTGCACATTAGTACAAATGTAAGATGTACAACCAGTATCTAATACCAATGAAGAAGTGATAGATAGATCGACGTCTATAACATATATACCTAAGGAAGAAGTCTCACTTTTTTTCTTCTTAACTTCCTCCAGGTAGAGTTTACAGTTCTTCCAATGTTCAATCTCACTATAGTGGAAGCAGGTCACTTCCTTAGGCGGGTTTCACGACAGTAGTCTTGACCTTGCCTTTGGCTTGGATCTTACCCTTACCTTTGGACTTCCATTTGCCTTTGCCCTTTTGAACTATCAATACGGTACTAGACTTAGTCTTTTTGAGATTTGGCTCAACAATTCTCAACATGCTAAGCATTTTAGGTAATGGATTGTCAATTATATTCATGTTGTAATTCATGACAAATTAAGTGTACTCTTCTGGCAATAATTATAGAATAAATTCAGTGATCAATTCTTGGCCTAGTGGAAATTCTAATCTTTCAAGGTTCTCAACATACTCAATCATTTTGAGTAAGTGAATTCCTACAGGAGTTCCTTCTTGCATCTTGCATGCAAAGAGCTTTGGACACCTCAAACCGCTTCTGCCTAGCTTGTCATTGATATAGTTGCTTAAGGTGCTCAACTATATCATGTGTATCCATATACTATATTGCTTTTGAAACTCAGAGTTCATGGTGGCAAGCATTTGGTACGATACATCTAATGCATCATCATGAGGCTTCTTATAAGCATCCTTTTCGGCATGGGTAGCAGTAATAGTTGGTGATTCAGGGAAGAGTTTCTCTAGGACGTACAATTTTCATTCTTGCTAGAGGACGATCCTCAAGTTTCTGTACTAGTCTAGAAAATTTACTCTGTTGAGCTTCTCCTTCTCAACGACAGATCACAGAGAGAGTATTTGAGGCATTTGCTGACATAGTGATCTACAATATTAAAATGTATAAATGAGTAACATATCTAAATCATTTAATTAGGACTTTAATTAAATGATGTTCCCACTGAATAAGTTTTTGGTAGGGGGCTAGTCATGGATGTAGGCAAACGCAATTTGCCTACACTACTGGCTCCAAATCTAAAAGTGATATTCATGTGGGACAAGATCCACATCATACCTTACCTTGAGTTAGCTTTGGCTAATCGCCTAAGATTTAGAATGATTAGGTAGGCAATATTTACTAATTACATCTTATACAACTCTTGTGAACAAAAGGTCAAGATCCACATTATACATCATCTTGAGTTAGCTTTGGCTAATCACCCAAGACTTGCATAATTGTTCTTTAACCTAGCCTTCCCGACTTTTGGGATATGCCTCTAAGTTTTTAATCCAATTGAGGTAATTTAGTTAAGTCTAGCCCACAGTTCAATAGTGGGGCATCATAATTATCCACTCGCACTCTACCAAGATAAAATATGTCACTTTGTTTTGACAAACCCAACAACAAATGATCGAGGTAGTTGTGAGTACTAAACTTTGGTAGGCATATCGAGTTGACTTAATTAAGATAAATTTATCATATAAACATGCATTATATGTAAGCAATATTCATGACATGGTTATGACCCGTATATTATGATCCTCTCATGCCAATGAGAAGATCGAATGGTTAACCTAGGGGTAGTATCTTCTCCAAGTGCTTCCTTTGGTCGTCATGTGTCCTCAGCATCCTTCTTGTAACTTCATCCTTAAATAGACTTTCCACTACTCATTTTGTACATTACAAAATAAGAAAACTTGATTTACATTCGAGTCTAAATCTATTTTACAACTAAAAGAATAGAGAGGAAGGCACGACACACAGACCATATTATGAATTACAACATGCACACACACACACACCACAATCATATTAGGGCTAAGGGTAATAACCATGCACCATTGCAACAAACACTAATAATAGATTTAGGACAATAATTTTTTTATAATCGTTGCTTATGAGCCGAAACCTCATGGTGGTCCTACTAGCCGATTAGCGTGTGAGGGTCAAGAGGGTAGCGACCCTTGTGCATCAACAATCGTGAACACCATAGGTGATATAATTTGTTGAGTATAATCGGACCATAGCATGCGTTCATATTGCATGTGATGATTCTATGGACCTTTAGTTTGATCAACAAAAACTTTTGTATCTTGACAAATGCTCATACATTCATACAATACATAACAAAAGATATATCCTACTTATATATCACATATAAGTCTTTTAAACTTTATACGATCTTTCGTAAGTGACTCTGATGCCACTATAGGGATCTCTAAGCAAAAAATAATTAAAAAAGTGTGGGAAATCAAGATCCCTTCATGCGAACCATGCGAAAGAAAAACTCGTACACAGTTGAATCTATCTAACTAAGGGTTATACCTTTTTTACGTGCCCTTTGGTTATCTCGCTCGTCTTTGGTTCGACGAATCACTTGCATGTTCAAGTGTCTGTGCCTCTAGTAGTATCCACACAAATACAATCTATGCCTCGGAGAAGAACCACCTTAGTTGTGCTAGCAACTTAGGATGGTTCACAAAGTATAAGAACCTCCACAAGGGAGTTTCGGCCAAGGAGGGAGAAAGATGAAGAAGGAGAATGATGAACACTTCTCTCATCATAAGAGGCCCTTTTATAGTCATCCAAGTGAAGATGAATCTAGTGTAAATGTCAATAAAATTCAATGAATACCAAAACATCTTGATATTCAATTTAGTTTTTTCATCTTCTCTTTATCCAATGAAGAGAATAGTTCAATTTGATTTTTTTAATCATCTCTTACTCTAATAATGATATTCATTAACCTTTTAATGAATATTATTCATTAACCTTTTAATGAATATTATTCATTAACCTTTTAATGAATATTATTCATTCTCAAGTGGTTGAGTCTAATCTAAAAGAATCTAACTTGGATTAGACTCAATCCCTCAACTCAATTGGATTCATTTGATTCTAACTTAATTAATTCAATTTTGGATCACAATTTAGTCGAACTAAATTCAATTTTCTCCAAGATATCGTGTCCTTTGTAACCCAATAGGTTCTCATAACATTGACAATGTATCTAAACCACTTTAGATACATTAATAATGAGCGACTTCTAGTAATGCATTATTGCTACCCAAGTGATGAGAATATCGAGATTCAACATAACCTTTCGTGACTATTATAATATATGACTTTGTCCTTTTATCCTCGATATCTAGATTTATCAATAAGGCATAGATCGAGTCATCCTCTAATCAATCTTTATGTTTCTTGATCCCCAGGTAGACTCACTAAAGCAAATGAGCTCAATATCTCATATTGACTCATTTGAGTATGGTCATACATTTAGTAGTTCTACTGAATCAAGGGGCCCACAGATATCATTCCCATCATATAGGAGGGATAGATCTCATATACATCACTCACATCCCTATACATAATTTCTTTCATACTCGGTAATCACCTTTATAGTGTACCCTATTACGGGTGACGTTTGACGATACTAATGCACACAACTCCAAATGTAGAGAACCGTAGTGACTTCAGGTCTAAGGACAATTTATACTAATAATCACATGAGAAAGTTTATGAGACTCATATAACTATCCATTGAACTTTTTCATGACGGGTCAATTCAGTATGCATTCTCTAATGTATACCAATGTGTCAACTTGATATCCAATATTTATAACTTGTGAGATCAAGTCATTAATTGACCTACATGCTAGTCTCAATGCATTAATATTGTCTTTAAATATTAATACTTGACTAAGAATAGTTAAGAGTAGTGTTCTCTATATCATCTCACTATCAATTTAATTAATTGATATAATGTTGATCATAACCTACTACCCAAGAACATTATTATACTTATTCATTAGGCACAATCATGAAATAAATATAATAATCAAACTTTATGTTTATTAAATAGAATATCATACAAAATATTTTCTAGACAATTATCTCATAATTGACTTTAGGGCTAACACTAACATTATAAATTGTTCATATCCTAATCTCAATATTTATACACTTGTTGTCACGACCCCAGAGGCTCATGCTTCCTCAAAATCGGGTAGCATCTCTCCTGTACGGCGGACAATATGGGGCAAATGTACACACTCTCCACCAATACTAGCTCAGCCACAAGCGGCTGACATCACAATAATAAATAAAACACACATCCACGTAGTTTATATCAAAACAAAATAATGGATGGCTCAGCCATCATTAACATAAAGAAAGTCTACATAGCAGTAGTAACGACAAAACCAAATCGATACTCGATAAATAAAAATAACTACGGAAATAAATCAGACTCTAAATCAAACCAACCCAAACCGACACGGTGGGACTGAGAGACTGGGGGACTGACATCTGGATCATCTCCTGGCTCCAAGAAAAATATCTACCTACTACTTGAAACAAAAATGGGAGGTAGCAGTGGTGAGTCCGGGTGGACTCTGCAGGTATATGAGTAGACAATAAGCATGACATAATAAAGGTACAATAAGTATAGAACCAACTGGGTACAACCCATAAGGAATATAAGATTTCCTAAACATGCATAACATATATAAAACTGTTGGGACCGGGTGCATGTTGACATGGATGCGGGTTCGTAATTTTAAAATTAATTACGTGCAGCGGAAGGTTTAGCATAAATAATTTCTCTAATTTTTTAACCACACATCTAAGCATGCATTTTATCTTGTGTAGACATGATCATATATTTGAAATTTTGCATAAATATAAACTAATTTACGTATTACCTCGCGTAACTCGAAGGAAGGGACGAGATCCAACCGTAAGCGTCCCTTGAAAGCTCCGTCTCTATTCGCGTCCACGCCGAGTATCTTCGGGATGACTTCGCAAAGCCACGAGTTTCATGTTCTCGAGAACTACTAGATTCTCCGAGAACGCGACGTGAAAAACCAAGAGAGAAGTTGGAAGACTAACCACAAAAGGATGGCCGGGAAAGGGTAGGGGTGGCCGGCTGGTGCTCCTTCTTGGGGCTAGTTGGCGCACGGTAAGAAGGGGAGAAGAGAAGGAGAGAAAGAGAGGGAGAGAACCTATGCCTTCGTCTCACTGATTCACCCCCAAGCCTTGCCTTGGGTCCTTTATATAGTGGTCTCTCAACCATCAAGCCTCTCAAATATAGAATAACTTATTCCATCGTGCCAAGTTTGATTTGATATCATGGTTAAAATCATATTTTAATTCATGATAAAAAAACAATCAAGTCTCTTCTCTCCCATGGAATAAATTTCCTTAACATGGTAAATCAATCCATGATTGATTTTATAAAATAAACCAATCCATGTTCATTTTAATTTCCATAAAAAATAAACCAAACATTAGTTTATTATATAAAAATTTATATCATCCATAATTTTATAAAACAAACCACACTTGGTTTATTTTAAAAATTGAACCAAAAACTTGGTTATCTCGCTTTGTTATGGCCGGCCAAGCAAAGAGGATGGAGGCCCTCTTTGGCCGGCCCATCCAAGCCACGCCCCAATGAATTAAACTTATTTAATTCATCTATTAAGTCTTCAAAAGACTTAGCCATTTTACGCTTCCGATGCGTCTCTGATAAATTCAGATTCGACTTATCGTTTGGCTCAACCAAACTTTATCTCTCTTGATTGGAAAAATCCAATTTTCAACTCGTTTTAAATCCCTCGGATTACTCATAGTGCGTGTGACTAAATAGGCTTTCGATTTATGTTGGCCGTCATTAATTAATCAATTAATTATAGAACGATCATGAGTGGCACCAAGTAGTACATCATGATCCCCAATTAATCGAAAGATCAACGGTTGACCTCAGAAACAATTCTGAAACCCTTCAACAGCTATAATGAATCATGCCTCATTCCCTTCACCATCTTATACCCACTTGGTTCAGGACATGGTCTATGTGTGTCAGTCCCCACTAGGTTGACTACGTCACACCTAGCCCAAGTAACGTTTTCTCATCCTACGGATTCTAATTACTCTCATGTATTTAAGAGATTCATACTTTGAAAATGTCATGCTCTATCCAGAGGCTTCAAGTAACAATCTGAAGATAAGCCTCGGCTATACATCTCCTCACAAGGAGTGGTGAATCCTTTGTAGGATGTTCAAAGATCTTCGGGCACTTCGGCTTATACCCAATCATCCTGGGTCCATACCTCCTTGGAGACGCTTGCTTAAGATGTCAAAGTATAAGTCTCCATGACCAAGATGACTTGAACACTGCAAGTCAAAGGAACATCGCACTTAAGCTGCAGTAAGAACTTTACTGACATATCTATATGTAGACTACCATATGAAGTTTTATAGCCAGTCACTCCAATGAACTAGTTCCCTTAACTAGCATTCATGTTTATCTCCGGACATCTCAGTGTCACCAGCCAGTGAGAATCAGCTGATTAGAGAATAACTCATGCTAGTCTTAACAGAATTAATAGTGTCCGTATTTATCAATTCATCGACTAGGGACAATTTCAATACTTCACAATTGCACATGTAGAGATAATCACTAGTTGTGAATTCATCACAAATTCTCTCATGCTATGAATTGTATTGCGGACATTCAGTAAATGAGTTTAAGATCTCAATCAAATACACAAACATGTATACTCAAATAGTGAATATTCATTTATTAAAATAAATGATTACAATCATAAGGCGATTGTCTTAGGACACTTTTCTCATATCACTAACAAACTCCCACTTGGCCTAATGCCAATCACTACGGTACCCAATACCACAGGCTCTAACATGACCCTCAACCTTGCTTTGAGATAAGGCCTTAGTTAAAGGATCCGCTAAATTCCTTTCAGTGGGAATTTTCTCAATTTGTATATCATTCCTACTTTATAATCTCTCTGATCAGATGATAGCGGCGAAGCACATGTTTGGATCGCTGATGAGACCTTGGTTCCTTTGCTTGTGCAATAGCTCCATTGTTGTCGCAGTAAACCGGTATTGCTTCATCAATGGTTGGAACCACACCAAGTTCTGAGACAAACTTTTGATCCAGACTGCTTCCTTTGCTGCTTCCGAAGCTGCAATATATTCCGCTTCCGTGGTAGAATCCGCTACGGTGTCTTGCTTGGAACTCTTCCAACTTATTGCGCCTCCATTCAAAATAAATACGTATCCGGACTGAGATTTGGAGTCATCCTTATCTGTCTGGAAACTGGCATCTGTATACCCACGTATTACCATATCACCTTCTCCATATATTAGGAACACATCCTTAGTGTTTCTTAAGTACTTGAGGATTGTCTTGACAGCCGCCCAATGATCCATTCCTGGATCAGACTGGTATCTGCTTGTGACGCTCAGAGCATACGATACATCGGGCCTAGTACATAACATAGCATACATGATAGATCCTATCGCGGATGCATAAGGAATCTTATTCATGCAAATCCTCTCGTCTTCTGTGCGCGGACACATAGACTTCGAAAGGTTGATCCCATGCCTGATGGGAAGGTAACCTTTCTTGGATTCCGACATGCTAAACCTTTCTAGCACTCGGTCTATATATGTAGACTGCGAAAGACCAAGCAACCGTTTTGATCTATCTCTATAGATTCTAATCCCAAGGATATAGGTTTGCTACTCTCAGNAGTTCCTAAGGCAATCGTCTTATGAATGTAATCATTTATTTTAATAAATGAATATTCACTATTTGAGTATACATGTTTATGTATTTGATTGAGATCTTAAACTCATTTACTGAATGTCCACAATACAATTCACAGCATAAGAGAAATTGTGATGAATTCACAACTAGTGATTATCTCTACATGTGCAATTGTGAAGTATTGAAATTGTCCCTAGTCGATGAATTGATAAATACGAACACTATCAATTCTGTTGAGACTAGCATGGGTTATTCTCTAATCAGCTGATTCTCACTGGCTGGTGACATTGGGATGTCCGGAGATAAACATGAATGCTAGTTAAGGGAACTAGTTCATTGAAGTGACTGGCTGTAAAACTTCATATGGTAATCTACATATAGATATGTCAATGAAGTTCTTACTGCAGCTTAAGTGCAATGTTCCTTTGACTTGCGGTGTTCAAGTCATCTTGGTCATGGAGACTTATACTTTGACATCTTAAGCAAGCATCTCTAAGGAGGTGTGGACCCAGGATAGTTGGGTATAAGCCGAAGTGCCCGAAGATGTTTGAACAGCCTACAAAGGATTCACCACTCCTTGCGAGGAGATGTATACCCAAGGCCTATCGTCGGATTGTTACTCGAAGCCTCTGGCCAGAGCATCACATGTTCAGAGTATGAATCTCTCAGAAACATGAGAGTAATTAGAATCCGTTGGATGAGAAAGACACTACTTGGGCTAGGTGTGACGTAGTCAGCCTAGTGGGGACTGACACACATAGACCGTGTCCTGAACCAAGTGGGTATAAGATGGTGAAGGGAATGGGGCATGATTCATTATAGCTGCTGAAGGGTTTCAGAATTATTTCTGAGGTCAACCGTTGATCTTTCGATTAATTGGGGATCATGATGTACTACTAGGTGTCACTCATGATCGTTCTATAATTGGTTAATTATAGACGGCCAACATAAATCGAAAGCCTATTTAGTCACACGCACTACGAGTAATCCGAGAGATTTAAAACGAGTTGAAAATTGGATTTTTCGATCAAGAGAGATAAGTCGAATCTGAATTTTTCAGAGACGCATCGGAAGCATAAAATGGCTAAGTCTTTTGAAGACTTATTGGACAAATTAAATGAGTTTAATTCGTATGGTATAGGCTTGGGTTTGGCCGGCCAAAGAGGGTCGCCACCCTCTTTGTTTGGCCGGCCACATTAAAAGGGGAGAACCAAATTGTTTGGTTTAAATTATAAAATAAACCGAGCTTGGTTTGTTTTATAAAATTATGGATAATATATATAAATTTTTATAAACTGAAGTTTGGTTTATTATTTTCATGGAAATTAAAATAAACTTTGAATAGTTTATTTTATTTTATAAAATCAATTATGAATTGCTTTTTCCATGATAAGAAAAATTTATATAATAAATTTCTTGTGAAAATTTATTCCATAATAAAAAGGGAGACATGGTTGTTTTTATTATAAATTAAATTATGATAAAAACTTGGCATGATGGAATAATTCATAGAAAAATTTATATGATAACTTTCTTATGAAAATTTATTCCATAAAAAGGAGATTTAGCGATTGAGAGGCTACTATATAAAGGAACCAAGGCAAGGCTTAGAGATTAATCTAAGAGATCAAGGAAACAAGCCCTCTCTCTCTCTCCTTCTCTCCCTCTCCCTCCTCTAGTGTCGTCGGCCCTAAAAGGGGGAACCCCTTTTGCCGTGAGCTTCAGCCACCACCAAGCAGCTGCCGAAGAAGAAGAAGAAGCGGGCACAACTCCTTCCTTCCTCCCGGAATCTTGATTCCGTTCTTCGTTTGGTGGTTAGTCTTTCCATCTCTCTCTTGGTATTATTGTCGTGCCTTTGGAGAATCTAGTAGTTCTTGTCGGCACGAAACTCGTGGCTTTGCGAAGTCATCCCGAAGAAAACTCGGCGTGGACACGAATAGAGGCGGAGCTTCCAAGGGACGCTTACGGTTGGATCTCGTCCCTTCCTTCGAGTTACGCGAGGTACTAAGTAAATTAGTTTACTTTCTGCAAAATTTTAAATGTATGATCATGTTTACACAATATAAGGTTGCATGCTTAGATGTGTGGTTAAATAATTTGTGAAATTATTTATGCTAAACCTTCCGCTGCACGTAATTAATTTTAAAATTACGAACCCGCATCCATGTCAACATGCACCCGGTCCCAACATCGTCCTTATGTTTCATAAAGAAACCCCATGTAAATCTAGAAAAGTCATCTACTATAACTAAACAATATTTACTCCCTACAAGTGAGGGAGTACTATGGCAATCAAAAAGATCAATATGTAAAAGCTCTAAAGGTAAAGTAGTGGTGGTTAGGGTTTTACCTTTGTGTGATGATTTTGATTGCTTACCCTCTTGGCATGCATCACATAGTTTAGTCTTCTCATTCTTGATCATAGGTAGCCCCTTCACCAACTCCTCCTTGGCTACTCTTGCAATGCTCCTCATATTCACGTGCCCAAGTCTTCGTGCCACAATCACCCTTCTTCTTCTTTAGACATGAGACACTTAGGCAAATTGTTAGTAGCATAAGTAAGATCAAGATAATAAAGGTTGGCCTCCCTATACCCTTCTAGTATGACATTATCGGACCCATTTTGTTTAATTAGGCATTTTCTAGTAAGGAATTCAACCCTATAACCCACATCACATAATTGACTTACACTAAATAAATTAAATTTCATATCTTTAATTAAAAGTACCTTATGGATAGAGATTGTAGGACATACCTCAATGGTGTCCCAACCAATTATTTTCAGTTTCCCACTATTTTCAAAGGGGACCGTCCCTTCTCTTAGGTAGCTTATAGTGATGAACTTGCTCACATCTCCGGTCATATGTCTTGAGCACCCACTAACTACTATCCACATGGTTGAGGCCTCCTTGACTCTTACCTATACAACATGGAAAATGCAATCTTTTGGTACCCAAATTTTTGATCCACAAGCATCATTTAAAAATTTCTTTGATACCCATGCCTTCTTGATGTTTCCCTTTGCCCCTTGTCTCCTAGATGCACCATTTCTACCCATGAGTGAGACAAAGGACACTTCCTTGGACTTTGGCCTATATCCTAATCCGGCCTTGTTATAAACGGTTCTTTGACTGTTAATTATCATATCTAAGTTGCTAGAGCCCACTTGAAATTTTCTAAGTGCCTTTGTGAGGTCCTCTACATTTTTCCTTAGTTCCTTATTTTTAATTTCAAAGCATGTATCATGTGATGTGGTAGAACAAGCATGAAAATCTTCCTTAAGTTTTGTAGACTCTTCTCTAAGCATGGCAATTTCATCTTTCAAGTTCTTAATTTTACTTCTAACTTTAGCTAAGTCTATATTGGTACTAGAAATAATTTTAACTAATGTAAAGGAGGGTAAGTTATATACCTCACTTACCGACGCCTCTAATTCGGATGAAGATGATGATGAACCGCTTTCTTCTTCACTACTTGAGTTTCTCTCATCATCAGATGACTCTGAGTGGTTCACTGCCATAAGCGCAAAGTGTGAAACTTGCTCTTCTTCCTCCTCCGAGGATGATGGATCATCCCAAGTTGCCTTGAGGTTTGTGGCACTCTTCTCCTTTCCTTTTGTCCTCTTCTTGTCACTCCTCTTCTTTTCTTCCTTCTTTTCATCTCTTCTCTTTAGTTGAGGGCACTCATTCTTCATGTGTCCCTCTTGGTGGCAGTTGTAGCAGATGATGTCCTTTGCCTTGACCTTGCTTTTGGATCCTTTCCTACCATAAGACTTGTTAGAAAAACTTTTAAATGCCCTACGCATTTTTCTTACCATGAAGGCCTCTTGGTCGCTATCCATAGGGCCACTGGACTCCTCTGAGTCGGATGAAGAGGAGTAGACCACCTTCTTCTTCTCCTTCTTCTTCTCCTTTTTTGCAATGAAAGCTATACCTTTCTCTTTGGCCGAAACATTAGCTTGCTCATGCAATTCAAACTCACAAAATAGATCATCTAATTTTACTATTGACAAATCCCTTGATACTTTGTAGGCATCAACCATTGATGCCCACAAAGTTGTTCTCGGGAAAGATTGTAAAACGTACCTACCAGATCCCGATTTTCAACCTTCTCTCCAATCACATGGAGTTTGTTGATGATCTCCTTTACCCTTCCATACAGTTGGCTTATAGTCTCGTTGGTCTTCATGGATAGGGATTAGAGTTGGGCAACGAGTAGGTCCTTCTTTGCCCTTCTAGACTCGTTGGATCCTTCATTTAGTTCAACGAGTTTCTCCCACAACTCTTTGGCGCTCTTGAATGGCCCCACCTTGTTGAGTTGTTCCTTGGACAGCCCGCATTGTAATGTGGTGGTGGCATTGGCATTTGATTGCGCCCTCTTCATGACATCCTTCGGCCATGATCTCATTGGCAGTGGCTCTCCTCTTTCGTCGATAGGTGCATTGAATCCATCTATAACACTAATCCAGTTTTCAATGTCATTCATTAAATAGTAGTGCATTCTACCTTTCCAGTATGCGAAGTCGTTCCCGTCGAAGAATGGAGGCCTTGCAATGTTATATCCCTCTTGAAACGCCATTTACTTTTACTCCGGTCTATGGTGAGTTCTCCCGAAGAGAACCGGCTCTGATACCAATTGTACGATCGAAGGTGTTGCTAGAGGGGGTGAATAGCACTTTTTCGTTGAATTCTCTACAAAGATGTTAGCACAATACAAAATAATATATGAAAACACGAAAGCAATGCTAACTCAGAGTATTTTTACTTGGTATGCACCCGAATGGGTGACTAATCCAAGGATTCACGCGAGTACTCCACCTCCACTATGAAAAGTCTCCTTCAAAGGTGAAGAAACCTTTACAAGCGTTGCCTTCCTCTTTACAGAATATGATGAAGAGTGAGAGGAAGATCGAATAGACTAGTCGCACGAAAGCACTTCCTTATAGTGAAAAGTCGTACCGTTCACGTGCGGAAAAGTCCTCTTTTTATAAGAGAACAGGACAACTTCGCAAGCTGTCCAGACCCGCACTAGTCGACTGCCCCTGGGGCAGTCGACTGGTCTAGCAATAAATGTCATCCAACGGCTAGTTTTGGGGGGTTACCAGTCGACTGCCAAATGGGCAGTCGACTGGCCCGAGGCTGAATTCTTTCTGTGAGATTTGGCAGTCGACTGCCCTCTGGCCAGTCGACTGCCCAGCCTCCATTCTCACCTACAACCTCTCAAAACACTCTCCTTCACGTATGCCTTCAGGTATGCTCCCTTGGCTCACTCCTTGAAGTCTTCTTCCTCTGGCTATCGTCCCTCGGATGCGCACACAAGCCTTCCTTGGCTTGCCTCCATGCCACCCTTCACGTGTGCCCTTGAAGTCCACTTCCCGGCTTGCCCTTGGAGCTCTCCTCCCTCGGCTCTCGTCCCTCGGATATGTTTTCCAAGTGTGATTCTCCAAGTCTTGTAAACTCAATCACACATATTAAATACAACACAACACCCTAACCTTAAACTTATTGGCACACACATCAAAACCATGATCTTCCCGATCATTCTTGGGCCGATTGCCTCAACAGAAAGGACTGCCGAAGATCAAATATGCCAAGAATAAGATGTGTGATGTATGTCAAGAGGGTAAGCAATCCAAGTCATCACACAAAGGTAAAACTCTAACTAGTACTTCTCTACCATTGGAATTATTGTCATAGTACTCTTTCATTGGTAGGAAGTAAATATTGCTTAGTAATTGTTGATGATTTTTCTAGATTCACTTGGGTTTTCCTTGCGCGCAATGCGGTTTAGATGTAGAGACTCTGAGCGATGCTCCACCTAGCCCTCCATCGCCGTTGTTCATGCTTTGATGGTGGTGGCACCTGCTGATAAGCCATTGTTGAGCATCCGTTGCTTGCCTTGTCCCATGGAGCTACTGAGATGAAAGAAGAAGAGAAAGGCGAGACTAGGCAAGGTATGAGATTGATTGTAAGTTACCTAGTTGTAATCAATTTCGTTGTTGGATGGATTAAATTGGTTTGTTGTGAATCGAGTGATTGGGCGTAGGCACTGATTGCTCGGTTCAGGATGTGGGGGAATTTGATTAGGCTGTTGGACCACTAGAAGCACCCACCATAGTAGAGTTTGTTGGGGCAATCGGCCCTGATATGATCTAGAGGATCATGATTTTGATGTGTATGGTCAATATAGTTAAGTTAGGATTTGTTGTTGGACTAATATGTGTACATGAGTGTGCAGGTGTACAGGTACACATAGACTTGGTTGATGTCTTCAGGTGAAGAGTGGCATGGAGGCAAGCCGTGGCTTGTGTGCGCACCCGAGGGACCATGAGTATAGCAGAGACGATGAGCCGATGGATACGGACTTCGAGGCATACGTGAATGGTAGCATGGAGGCAAGCTGGAGGCTTGTGTGCGTATCCGAGGGTCGAGGGCCAAAGTCGAAGAGGGCGCGAAGGCAATAAATCGAGACTATGGTTTGAAGAGTCAACCAGATTGTGAGGGTATGAGTATGAGTGTTTGTACTCAGGGGCTAAGTCGAGAGGGTTCGAGTGCAGAGAGAAATGTACTCGGGGAGTGTAACCCTAGGCTTAGGATCGAACCAGTCGACTGCCCGAGGAGCAGTCGACTGGTATCGACTGGAATAGATGCTGGATTCGAACGTTGTACTATAACGGTGGAATCTGAGTGGGACCAGTTGACTGCTCCAGGGGCAGTCGACTGGTAGCGGCTATTTCAGACTCGAGCTCTATTTAAAGGAGCTCGTTTCATGCTTTCTTCTCTTGGCGAAACTTGCTTGGTCAAAGCTTGTTAGTAGCCTGTTGTGGTCAGATAGTATCCTAGAGTTGTGGAGAGGTTTCTCCACCCATAAGGAGCTACGCGATCTAGCCGAAGGTGCTCCGGGGAATCATCCACCGACGGATTAAGGATCGCCCACCTTACAGGCAGCCGTGAAGTAGGAGTTTATCTCCAAACCACGTAAATCGTGAGTGTCTTTTGTTGTTAGTTTTGTTTTTATTGTGTATATTCCGCTTGCGCACTAACAACGTAGGTAGAAGAGTCGAAAAGTGCTATTCACCACCCCCCCCCCCTCTAGCAACCGTCAACGATCTAACAAGTGGCATCAGAGCTTGGTCTGCTCTTGATTTGAATAACTGCCAAAGGAGCAAAAGCTAGAGGAGAAAACAATGGAAGATAAGTTGGGTGACGATATCTATGTTGGTGCAGGAAGCACCATATCGAACCTTGTTTTGATATTGGCAAAGGATTCAAAGTTAAGTGTTATTTGTGATCTAATAAAGTTACTCAAGTGTGCTGAAACAAAGTCCTAGCAAAGGGCTGCTAGGCACCTCACGAAGGACTGCTAGGAAACAAAGTCCTAGCGAAGGGCTGCTAGGCACCTGGCGAAGGACTGCCAGGAAACAAAGACCTGGCGAAGGGCTGCTAGGCACCTGGCGAAGGACTGCCAGGAAACAAAGACCTAGCGAGGGACTGCTAGGCACCTGGCGAAGGACTGCTTGGTACCAAAGCCCTAGCGAAGGACTGCTAGGCACCGGGCAAAGGACTGCTAGGCACCGGGCGAAGGACTGCTGAGCAAAAGTCCAACCGGAGGAGCCGGTTGGCAAAAGGTAAACTCTCCTGAGAGGAGTAGGTGAGGACGCGTTCCCCGTCGAGGGAACAGTAGGCGTTGGTTCGACCTAGGGTTCCATTTGGGAGACCCAAAGTCAGAACCAAGACAGCTAAGGCTGTATAATTCTAACATTTCTTGCTTTGTTGCTTTTGAACTAACCTTGAATGCAAGACCGAAGGAATATGTTTCTGCAGCTTAGAACGCCCCAAAGGAGAGGGGCAGATAGCTGGCAGGGCGCTCCGGAGGTCCCGGGCGCCCCCAAGGTGAAGGTAAAACAAGTTGAGCAAGAAACGCTTCGGAAGCTCACTGGGCCAGGCGCCCTCAAGCTCCCGGGCGCCCTGGGTCCAAGCCAACAAAGCGATCAAGCCGAGAAGCCTGTTGAACAAGTCAAGTAGGGCGCCCCCTGTGTCCCGGGCGCCCCCGTCAAACTCCGAGCCTGATCCTGGAGGGATAAGGGCTGACCGAGTTCCGGATAGGGGTTTGCGGATCAAGAGACACATGGAGGGCACCCCCAATGTCCAGGGCGCCCCTAGGTGCACTATAAAAGGGGCTCGACCCCCAAGGCTTCAGAACACACTTTTTTCCAACGCCACAACGCTCTTCGCTCAAGCGCTCTGCTCCGGAAACTTCTGATCTCGAGGTTCTAGCGTCGACGATGACCCTACGCACCGAAGTACGATCCACCGGGCGTCAGTAACGAAGAGTTAAATTATTCCTTTTACTGCAATACTATTGTACAATTCACTGTAAAACTTTGCGCATTATAGAATTGCCCGCAGTAAACGGTCAAGGACCGTGGGCCTTGGAGTAGGAACCGACCGCGACTCCGAACCAAGTAAATCCTTGTGTTTGTGTTTATTTTTATGTTAATTTTCCGCTGCGCATTCTCTCTCTAATCTGAAACGGTTTTACAATATTCACCCCCCCCCCTCTATCATGTTCTCTCGATCCAACAATCTACACTCCACCTCCCTACGATCATGAAGATTTCAAATATTGGAGGATGCGAATGAAGACGTAGCTTGGAATGGAGTGGGAATGTAGAGTGATAATAGAAGAGCCCTTCGAAGTTCCAAAGGACAAACACGGAAAGAAGCTTCGCCCTGGATATTGGACTAAAGAGCAACAAGAGCAATCTAGGGCAAACGAAAAGGTAATTGGTATATTGGTTAATCTTTTGCCTAATAGTATTTTGAGTGGTGTAGGAAAATATGAGAATGCTTATGAATTGTGGGACAAGTTGGAAAAATGTCACAAGAAACCTACACAAGATCAATTAGTGGAAGACCCCAAAGAGACAAGCAAAATGGGTCAAGAGGAAGAAAAAGAAAAGGAAGTGTCAATTTCATCAAGTGACGAGGCAAAATTGAGTGAACAATCTTCCACCTCATCAAGAGAAGAAGAGGAGGTGTCAAGCTTAAGGATTGAGGGGGAGGAGAGACCCTCATCCATACCGGAGCAAGAAGAAGTCTCTACCTCCACCAAAGCAAGAACCAAAGACCACATTATATGCTTTAGATGCAACAAGAAGGGGCACTACAAGGACAAGTGTCCATTAGGTAAGAAGAAGGTAAACCCTAAACCCGGGTCCATTCAATTTAAATCTAATGTGGGTTGTAGGGAAAGAAAAGAAAAGAAGCACATTAGGTGCTATACATGTGGTGAACTAGGACACTACCATACAAAGTGTCCAAGAAGTAAAGAGCTCAAGAAAATGGAGCACTTGAGGAAATGGGAGAAAGAAGAAAAGAAGAAGAGGAGCTCATATCAAGGGGGAGCTACAAGGGTAAGGGAGATAATCCCTAATTTTACTTATGCTTCAAATGCTTCCATGAATGCTAGAAATGTTAATAATTGCTTACCTAGATGTAATTTTGGCTTTAAGTATCATGATAGAACTAAAAATACTATTGCGTGCCAAAATGTTCAAGAATCTATGATTTGTGATAAAACTAGGATTTCTAGAACTAAGGATCAAGGCATCAACCCTAAGAAAGGGAGACACATGCCTAGGAAAATGGGTAGACCTAGGAATGGTCAAAATAGGCAAAGTGATACTAAGGTTAGGGATTTGGAGGAAAATCAAGTTTTGAAAGCAAAACCTAATAAATTGGAAAAGAACCTCGATAAATTCATTAGGGGGTCCAAGGGGTCAAGCATGATGCCAAATGATCAACCTCTTAGAAATGGTAGGTCGGGATTGAGATACCACTCTAGAGGGTCAAATATTAGTAAAAAGTTATATTCAAGGATGCCCATAACTATGGTAGAGAAAAGATCAAAAATGGCAAGGAAAAGTCATTTAAAGTAGAAAAGAATGATTTGACCAATAAAAAGGTCTATAGAGCTAAGAGAGTAATAGTGGAAGGTAAAGAAGCACCAGAGGAGCACCGGTGTGGTCTTGCATTTGTGGATAAGTTACCTAGGGAGGTAACTAGGGCTAGGAGCTCAAGGGAGAGCTCTAGAAGCCAAAATGGGATCCATGGTCAATGGATCTCAGGAGGATTTCTCCTAGGAGACTAGATGTGCTATGAAGTGTGCCAAAAGGTTTAAAAGGCTAAGGTTAGCCTTAATCCTAGGGAATTGGCACACTAAAAGGAGTTTCATGGTGAAAAAGTGGAAAATATGAGCATATTGGGAGAAAATTGGTTTTTAATGTGAAAATGCCATATAACTAAGTGCTATGAATATATTATGATTAGGTATAAGAGGATACATCAAAAAGAGGTCTAAACTAGAACTTTTGAATAGGGTTTAATGACACAATTTGGAGAGTTTTGAATTTTATACCAATCTTGGGATCTGAAGTAGATTTATTTGAAAACATATTTTTTCCAAGTAGGCATAGGATCCACAAATCTCTCCACGAAATTTCAGAATTTTTGGAGATTTATGGAATTAATTAGGCATTTCTGAAATTAGGACTAGGATACTAAAATTAAGGTACCAATCGACTGGTTCAAAGCTAGTCGACTGGTCCAGAGAGAACTCGAAACTGAAATTTGAAAATTACCAGTCGGGCAGTCGACTGTGTTGGGGCAATCGACCCTAATATGATCTGGAGGATCATAGGATTTTGATGTGTGTGGTCATTATGGTTAAGTTAAGATTTATTGTTGGACTAATATGTGTACATGAGTGTGCAGGTGTACAGGTACACATGGACTTGGTTGATGTCTTCAGGTGAAGGATGGCATGGAGGCAAGCTGGAGGCTTGTGTGCGCATCTGAGGGACCGTGGATAGCAGGGACGATGAGCCGAGGAACGCGGACTTCGAGGCGTACGTGAAGGGTGGCATGGAGGCAAGCTGGAGGCTTGCATGCGCATCCGAGAGACGAGGGTTGAAGATGAAGAGGGCGTGAAGGCAACAGTCGAGGTTGTTGATGATGAGTCGACCAGATTGTGAGGGTCCTAGTGTGAGTCATTGTACTCGGGAACTAAGTCGAGAGGGTTCGAGTGCGGAGTGAAATGTACTCGGGAGTGTAACCCTAGACTTAGGTTCGAACCAGTCGACTCCTCTGGGAGCAGTCGACTGGTGTCGACTGGGATAACTGGCAAAATTCGAACGTTATACGACAACGGTCGAATCTGAGTGGGACCAGTCGACTGCCCTTGAGGGTAGTCGACTGGTAGCGGTTGTTTCAGATTCGAGCCCTATTTAAAGGGGCTCGTTTCATGCTTTCTTTTCTTGACAAAACAAGCTTGGTTAAGGCTTGTTAGTAATCTCTTTGTGCTCAGAGTGTGCTTGGTGTTGTGGCGAGGTTTCTCCACCCACAAGGAGCAACGAGGGCTAGCCGGAGGTTATCCGGGGAGTGATCCACCGACGAATTCTTGGATTAGTCACCCGTCCGAGGTGGATACCAAGTAAATCTTCATTGTTAGCATTGGTTAGTTTTGTCTTATTGTTTTTATTGTATATTCCGCTGCGCAAACTAACCGTGTAGGTAGAAGAGATTTAAAAATCGCTATTCACCCCCCCCCCTCTAGCATACGGAAATGATCCTACAGATTGAACTCTCTGTTTGGTTTCTCAGTCGACTGCCCCAGGGGCAGTCGACTGATCCGCGGGATTTTAAATAGAAAAGGTCACGCGGGGGGTGGTCGAACCTAGGGTTTTCGGTGCACCCCCCTGCGATACTTCTTCCTCACCGAGCTCTCCTTGCATCCTAAGGCCTTCTCGAGCTCTAAAAACACCCTCCTAGCCTCTTCCATCTCAGATCTACACTTAGGGTTAGGGAAAATCTCTCTTTTGGAGTCAATCATCACCACCATTCCTCATGGAACGCCCCAAGAAAAGGTAACTATTTGTAAAGTGTATTTTTCGATTGGGTTCATGTTTTGAAACTAACCTATCTCATTTTGCATGTTTTCCTTGTTGTTTTTCCTTTTGGGGTTGGTTTGTGGCATGCATGGGTAAACTATGTGTTAGGATGGCACATAAGAGGAAGGTGGGTGAGGGATCATCCCGCCAGGGACAAGTAGATCCTGAGGGACCTCGGTTTAGGTCCGAGGAGTGTCAAAAAGTGTTTGAGAATGCGGCTTTCATATTAATGGATTGCCGCTATCTCAATCGATCCTATTTCTAGGAAATTCCCTACATCATTGAAATTATTGCCTATTTCGGGTTGCAACAACTAGTTTACTGCCAACACTTCATCAATTTTGATGTGTGCAAAGAATTCTATGCCAACCTCTCATCCACTAATGCCCAAAACATGATATATGAGTCAATGGTCCAAGGGATCACTATTCCATTTACACCTGATGCGTTACGGCCATTCTTAAGGTGTAGAGTGTCAAATAATCCATTCACATGCTTCCCCACCGTTGTTGACCCTCTAGATTTGCCGAGTGTTACCATACATCAGATTCACCGGTATTATTTTGGTAGACCTCGATGTCCTAGGGACCACATTTTTGATGTCAAAAACATGAGTCCAATGAGTAATGTTTTGTACAAGGTGGTTCTAAGTTGCATTCTTCCAATCATTACAAAGGGGCGGTCGAGGATTCGTCTTCCTCATTTAGTGTTAATGTATGCCTTAGAGAGGCGATTGGACATTGACATAGCTCGTCAGGCTTTCACATCTATTACCTACTTCTCCCATGACGTCAATAAGAAGCTATACATGCCATTTGGTCATGTTTTGACCGAATTCCTTAAGTCTAGAGGGGTCAGAGTCGACAAGGGTCAAGTGCATGAGTTATCCAAAGACTATGACCAAAAAGGTTCTTGACAGCTTTCTTTGGCTGGGATCGAGAAGCATGATGGGAGATTATCTGGCGTCGTTGATCTGCTCCTGTGCCAGCTGATGATAAGGAGGAGGAGGAGGATCTCATAGGAGGAGTTACACGGGAGGAGTTCTCTCAACTTCGGTCCGAGGTAGAAGAACTGAGGGAGGACTTTCATACATTCCAGCAGCGCCAGATGGACATACAGATGCAACAACATGAAATGTATGAGATGATGCAGCAGTGGCATCTAGCATATCAGGGTCCTCCTCCTCCTCCAGGCGACGAGATGTAGTCAGCTTGACTTGGTGGTTCTAGTGTTAAGAGTGTTCTATTTTGATATTATATTATATCTCTCAAACACTTTATTTTAGGGATTGTAAAACTTTAACTATTTTGGGGTCACGGCCCATCTGACCTTCTTTATGTTTCCATGTATGAACCATTTGCTTATCTTTTCATGTTATTTTATGAAAATTTATGTCATGACTTGATGTTACTTTATATTATTCTTATGTCATGATTTGAGCATTGTTTGAACATTCATAAATTGCTATTGAATGATAGGCTATGGTTTTTGAGTTAAAATCTTTATCTATGCTTTAATGATATGTTTTGAAATCTTATATTGGTTGTCTTGCCTAAATTTATTGGTTGATATTGAATGATAAAATTTTTCTAAATAAAGGCATAAAAGGATTTTTCATGTATGATTATCTAGGATTAAGAGATAAAGAGGGGGAGTCTTTATTAACATGAAAAATCTATAAGAAAAAGGGAAATTGAGAACAATTCTATGTGCAAAACAATAATGGATGGGTTGAGCCAAAGAATGAAAACATATATAGGATTGAGGGTTGATACAAATTATTATTTTTGAGAAAATTCGAGGTTGTACCAAAAGTCAAGCACGTTTATTGTTTTTCATGAAACCATATTTTTCTAGGATAGAGCATATCCTAACAAATGTGCTTACAAACTTTCACATTTTTCAGAATTTTGTAGAATTTTCTACGCATTTCTGAATTTCAACTGAAAAATCAGAAATGACAGTATCAGTCGACTGCCCTGGGGGGCAGTCGACTGCTGTCTCGGACAGGTTGATAATCAAGGATTTCTGAGGGGTTTTTCAGAAATCTGGTGAGTTCTATTTGGCACCAGGGGTAGGATTGCTTGGGGCAATCCTTTTGATGGTGTCAAAGGAGGAGAACTTGGGTGTTAAGCTAGTTTCGGTTTGGAATTTAACTTTGGTTGGTTTATGAAACTTGGGTGTTAAGTTGGGATAACTTAACTTGTGTTAAGTGTTAAGTTGGATAGAAATTAACGTGGTGTTGGCAATGAGAATTGAAAATTGGGAGAAAGCATAGGTTAAGGGGGAGGTTGCCTCTTGTTTGTTATGCTTTGATTTTCAATTACTATTGTTATTGTTATTGCTATTGGTGTTTATGTTTACCTAACTTAACATATTGCCACACATCAAAAAGGGGGAGATTGTCAGGGCAATCGACCCTGATATGATCTGCAGGATTATGGTTTTGATGTGTATGGTCAATATGGTTAAGTTAGGATTTGTTGTTAGACTAATATGTGTACATGAGTGTACAGGTGTACAGGTACACATGGACTTGGTTGATGTCTTCAGGTGAAGGGTGACATGGAGGTGCGCACCCGAGGGACCATGAGTATAGCAGAGACGATGAGCCGATGGACGGGGACTTCAAGGCGTATGTGAAGGGGAGCATGGAGGCAAGTTGGAGTCTTGTGTACGTATCTGAGGGACGAGGGCCAAAGTCAAAGAGGGCGTGAAGGCAATAAATCGAGACTGTGGTTTGAAGAGTCAACCGGGTTGTGAGGGTCTGAGTATGAGTGTTTGTACTCAGGGGCTAAGCCGGTAGGGTTCGAGTGCGGAGAGAAATGTACTCGGGGAGTGTAACCCTAGGCTTAGGATCGGACCAGTCGACTGCCCCAGGGGCAGTCGACTGCTCTGGGAGCAGTTGACTGGTGTCGACTAGAATAGCTACTGGATTCGAACGTTGTACTGTAACGGTCGAATCTGAGTGGGACCAGTCGACTGCTCCAGGGGCAGTTGACAGGTAGTGGTTATTTCAGACTCGAGCTCTATTTAAAGGAGCTCATTTCATGCTTTCTTCTCTTGGTGAAACTTGCTTGGTCAAAGCTTGTTAGTAGCCTGTTGTGGTCAGATAGTGTCCTAGAGTTGTGGAGAAGTTTCTCCACCCACAAGGAGCTACGCGATCTAGCTGGAGGTACTCCCAGGAATCATCCACTGACGGATTAGGGATCGCCCACCTTACAGGCAGCTATGGAGTAGGAGTTTATCTCCGAACCACGTGAATCGTGAGTGTCTTTTGTTGTTAGTTTTGTTTTTATTGTGTATATTCTGCTTGCGCACTAACAACGTAGGTAGAAGATTCGAAAAGTGTTATTCACCCCCCCCCCTCTAGCAACCGTCAACGATCTAACAGAGTTCTACCGACACCAAACCCAAGTAAGATTGCATTAGTTTTGTATTCTTGATGGTACCTTGAATTGGATCAATAAGGATGTATTTGTATGGATGATCAGAGATCAAGGAGTTTACATTATTTAGATTTGGCTTTGTTGTTTTGATTTTGTTGTTAGAGTAATAGCACTGCCGTGAGTTCTTAGACGTATTTGCTATGGAATGGTTTTGTGTTAGCTTTGTTCGTTTGCCCGGTCCAAAAAAAATTTCGAGTAATTTTTTGAAGGTTTTGGAGATTCCGGATGGTCGGGAGAACATACAAGGCTTTAAAGTGGTTAGGAAACCCTAAGTTGAAGGTGTTTTATTGATAAAACTCAAAACTAGAGGTGAAGTTTTGGTAACTTAAAGGTCAGGGGTTAAATTACAAAAATGCCACTTATAAACCCTATTTCCTCTACTCCTCTTCATTTGCCCACAGCCTCCGCCCGACGCCCCATTCCTTCCTCCTCCTTGCGATTGAGCCAAACGTCGATCCCTTCCTCTCCCTTCCTTCTTCTCGGTGTCGTGAGACCTAGCCGCTGCCAAACGCTGCCATCTCCCGACCTCGCCCTCTCTCACAACCACAATAAGCCACCACTTCTTCTCCCCGGATCCGACAGCCACACGGTTCATTGCGTCGCCCCGTCGTAAGTACTAGCCATCGCCACCGGTTGATGAGGAGTGAACGCCATTGGTTGTAGGGGAGAGCACTCTCGACGATCATTGCCTTGCCGAAGCAGTTGTTGTGTGCCGAGCGTTGGCGCGGCTCTTTGCCCTAGCTTCTTTGCTCTGTTGCTGCGAGAGATCTCCTTGTAGGTGATCATTTGAGGTAAGCTTTAGTGTTTTCCCTAGTGACCCCACGGGCTGGCTCGGTTAGTAAGGCGTCTGGCCGCTTGTTCCAGAGGTCTCAGGTTCGAGAGTATACAATCGCACATAGGGTAAAAACCTGGTATGCTGGCTTAAATTCTCTTGGTCCCAGGCGCCTTACCCGACCAGTAAAACCATGATTTGCCTCCCTCTGGATACCTGTGGGGCAGGGATCAGGGGGCCGCTAAGGTGGCGGTTCCACCTTTTGTTCATAGTGACTCAAAATGATCAATGAGTGTTGATTTGCTGCCATGATTTCAGTATTTGTGATCAAGTTTTTGAATTCAGATTCTATAGAGTGCCTCTTGTTTGATTCATGGATTCGGAATAGTGATGTTTCTATATTGGAACTAGGTTTTTGATAAAATTTTGATCTTACTGTGAGCGTAGTTTTTATTGTAACTTGGTTTAAGCGTGTTCTGTTCTAGCAAACAATCACAGTTTAGGTATCTCTCCTTTTGATGGATGATGATCTGTTGGGGCATGTTTAGTATGGAATGAATTGGTACTTGTGTAGAGATTAAGCCTGTATTGGATTGGTTTACATCGCATGGATGAATTTGTGGCCATTGGTAGGAATTCTATTGGGATTTTTAGCCGTAGGTTGGGGTTTTGACCCTGTGATACTTTGTCGTGGGTTTCACTGTTGTTTTGGTTTTGATCGGAATGTGTATGAGATATGTTCTGTTTGAATTGAGAACCTTGGGCTAATTCTGTTTGAGAGTAGGTTTTAATTGAGTTCTGTTTTGAATTTTGGTGTTGGATGGACTTGGATCGATTTGGATGGGTTTTTGATCTTGTGATGGTTTTGTTGAGCATCTGGTCATGGGGTTAGTGAGCAACTCTGTTTGGATGAGCTTTGGCTTTGTGTTTCGATCTTTTGAGGCTCTACCGTGAGCTAGGGGTTGAGCAGTCATTATGTTTGGAAATAGTTGCTGATTGGGTTTCTTGTTTTCTTTAGTTGAGCTTGAGTCTTGGGGTCGTGTGATGCATGGTTGGAGTTGTAAAAATGCATTGTGTGTTGTTTGGGATATTGCATGAGTTAATATGATCATGAAGTTGAGTGTTCTTGTATTTGCTTGGCATGAGGAAAATGGTGTGTTTGTAGTTGATCATGGATGGTTGCCAGGTATGCTTGGTGTCTTAGAGCTAAATGATTTATGGAATAGGTTTAGATCGAGTTTAGAGTTGATTATGTTGAGATTGTTTCTATGGAGCTTCCTTCCTATGTTGTGAGGATTAGGTTGACCTCTTGTAATAGGATAGAGTTAGGATTAAAACTTAATTTCAGTAATTAGGCTGAACTTGATACAATTGGGTAACTAAGAGTTAATCATTTAATTAAGTTTAGTTAAATAATTAAGATGATTAGAATAGCTACCGAATAGATTAACAGCTGATTAGTGCTTGTTTCTACGTATATAGCTATCTAATATATCGTTGATACAAGACACTGATCAATTTGCGTTGGACTTCTTGGATAGGAGGTTCTCTGTTGATACAAACTTCTACTCTAAGGCAGGTATTTCTTGCTTGTATTCTGTAGTTCCACTTTATCTTATATGCATGGCTATTTGATGTTTATGTAGTAGGTTGATATTTACATTTATTTGCTACCGTTTTGTTATCCTGTTTGATACTTATGCTTGACCTTGGATATGATCTAAATTTTCCTTCTATACAATCTCGTTTATTTGTTATCTGATTCTGTATAGCATTGGTATGACATGAGTATGTAGATATAAAATAGCATACCACTGTATGGTTGCATTGATTGTGTTTAGTCATACTTGCACGTGTGTCTAAGATGAACCAGGCAGCAGACAAATTGAACCTGGGGTGACCGGCCCGGCCCCACGGAAGTTTCCCACCGGTCACCAAGGTAAATCGGGAAGCGCTCGCAGTGGTCAGTCTAGAAGCCCAGCGGCCCAGGATTCGCGCCCCATTTGGAGGAAAAATTCCTGCAAAATGCGCCGTAGGTGGGGATCGAACCGCGGATGCATGGGTTAACAACTAATGACCCCTCCCGATTAGGTTGACCTCTTGTCCACTCGGTCACTCAGGAGCAGTGATAGCAGAGTGTGTACAGTGTCACAAACCTACCCACTCGACCGACACATTATTGTATGTCGGTGGCTTGACTGGCATCAGGGGTAACCATGTCATTACATCATGTGCATATGATGCATTGTGCATTTTGATTGTGATTGCTGCATTTCTTTGTTGCACTTGTTTGACATGCACGTATAGGACATACTTATGTGTGGTTTGATGACCCTACACTTCCTCATGTGGTATGAGTCTTTTATGGTCAAGATAGACTGATTTCTGGTATGTATAGTCAATTGTGACTTTCAGTTATGCATATTCTGATATTCCTATTGAGACTGTATCCTGTTGTTTCCGTATAGCTATTTCAGCTATTCCTGTTGAGCTATGCATATCTTTCTATATACCCGCGGAGTCCACTTGGACTCACCACCCGTCACAATGTTTTTGTTTTCAGGTTGATAGCTCGCCGGAGGAGCCCAATTGTCAGTCTCAGGTCCCCATGACTCTTTTTGGATGGGTGCTTCCGCTATGTTTTGTTTCGTTTTTATAGATTAGTCTATATGTTGTATTCATTGCGATACCGTGGACTTGTATTTAATTTATTCGTGTGGTATTGTATTTTGAGTCCTTTGTTGGACTTTTGTGATGCGATTTTGCTGTGCACCTGCCCTGGGGGCAACTCAGGTGAGTATTATAGATTTTAATATTGCGAGGTTTCCATTTTTCATATATTATATATCTGTTTTGAGGTCTGTGGCCAAATTATAAACTGCGTGTGTTGTATGTATGTGTAAATTATCCGCCGAACAGGGGAGATGCTATCCAATTTTATATTGGATTTGCGACTCCATTGGTCTCGAGGCGTGACAATTTATTTTGGTATCAGAGCAGGTTTCATATGCCTGTTCATGTTTTTCGAATTTGTCGGAATTAAATCTGATACCAACTCGTTAGATGTCGAAGCTCGGGATAGATGTGATCAACCCGAGTACATTTCAGATTTTCGGAATCGTTTTCGCGACGTGATTTGTACTCAGGGACTTGGTGGCAATGGGACATCTCCAGGTGGCACGAGGTATTTTTTTAGAACTATGCTACCTTTAGTATTCATTATTAGATTTAGGATTGGTTAAACTATCCTAATTTGGTGGGATCGTATATTCAAAACAAAAATTTGAAGAAAAAACTTTTCATCCCAGTATTGCAACATGTTTTGCGAATAAAATAATATTTGTCGATAATTAACAATGAATTTAGCAACGAAAACCTTTTGTCGCAATTTAGCAACATATTATTTTTCATTCCAAAAATTGTTGCAGTTTAGCGACGAAACATCTATAATGAATTTATTATTTGTAACAAAATTTGCTTCAAATTTATTTTTCGTTGGAAAATTTAAGACAAATTAAAAATTCATCACAGAATTTCCTAAATTCATAATAATTATTATAATTAATTTTTATGAATCAGGGACAAATCTCGGATTTATCTCTGAATCTAGGACGAATCTTGAGATTCATCCTTGAATCTAGGATAAATCCTTATCTTTTAAAAATTTAAATAAAAAATATATCGACAATCGAATTAATAGTTCTCTTAATTATATAAATACCCTCAAAAATTATTTAGCCTAAATATATTTATGACATTGATTTTTTTTAACATGAATAAAATCAAATTCAGGATCAAAAAAATCAGGAGAAGTAGACGAACACATAGAAATCCGTTTCATGTAATTCTGATATCTCTACATAGGATTTCGACCTCATTTAATTATTTTTAATTAATTTTCATTCTAAGATGAATTTGAGATTCATCCCGGAATGTTTAGTAATTAAAAATAATTAAATAAGGTGAAAGACTACGTAGAGATATTGGAATTATACGAAACTGATTTTGTATGTGTTCGTTTACTTCTCCTGATAAAAAAAATATCCTCATACATCATATTTTGATCCAATATTTTTTGTTTTCATAGCTAATTAATTCGATGAATATGAATATAATTAAGTTAAGCACATAAAAGTTTTAATTATAAATTTAATTTAGTTTAATATATATGTTAGTGTTACAAATTAATGTTAGAGAGCTCGAAATGACACAAAATTAATTCCTATGTATTTGTCTAGTTCTACTAATTATAAAAATTCCTCAAACATTATTGAGACCAAAAATATTTATAATTATTATTATTTTTAACATGAAACTATCTAAAAAATCAAATTCAAGGTAAAAAAAACCACTGGTTTCAATATATTAGCTCACATTAATATTTAAGAGCTCTTATAAATTCAAGAGAAGTATACGAACGAATAGGAACTTGTTTTGTGTAATTTCGATATCTCTAAGTAATATTTCAACCTCATTTAATTATTTTTAATTAATTTCCATTCTAAGATGAATATGAGATTCATCCTAAAATTGGCGATGAATAAATAGATTCATCCCAAAATTTGGGGTGAATAAGTTGATTTGCCACCAATTTTATGATGAATCCCGGATTTGTCCCAGAATAAAAAATATTTAAAAATAAATAAATAAGGTCGAAACCCTACCCATAGATATCGGAATGACACAAAAATTGTTCTTATGTGTTCATTTACTTCTCTTGATAATAAAAATACCCTCATACATCATATTTTGATCTAATATTTTTTTTAATTTCATAGCTAAGTTAATTAGATGGATATGAAATATAATTAAGTTGAGCATGTAAAAGATTTAATTATAAATGTAATTAAGTTCAATATATGTTAAAGTTATAAATTAAAGATAGAGAGCTTGGAATGACACAAAACTAATTCCTATGTGTTTGTCTAGTTCTACTAATTAAAAAATATCCTCAAATATTATTTAGACCAAATATATTTATAACTATGATTTTTTTTAACATGAAACAATTTAAAAAAACAAATTCATGATAAAAAATCACTGATTTCGATATATTAGGTCAAATTAATATTTGAGAGCACTTATAAATTCAGGAGAAATAGATGAACACATTGGAACCCATTTCGTGTAATATCGATATCTCTAAGTAGGGTTTCAGCCTCATTTAAATATTTATAATTAATTTCCATTCTGGAATAAATTTGAGATTATCCCAGAATTGGTGACGAATAAATAGATTCATTCCAGTTTTTTGGGCAAATCTATGAATTTGTCCCAAAATCTAGGATGAATAAGTCGATTCATTGCCAATTCTCGGATGAATCCCAAATTTATTCCAGAATGAATAATATTTAAAAATAGTTAAATCAGACTAAAATCTTGTTGATGAAATATGTCTTCAATTTCAAGAAGTGTTGAGTGCTATTGATGAACCATTATGGGATGGTCATGATAGTCACACTAAATTATCTCTTACTGCATGATTGTTGAATATCAAGGTAGAGTATAATGTGTTGTAAGATTATTTTAATAATTTTGTTCAAGTTATTGGAGAGGTATTACCATGTGATCACATTTTGCCTAATGATTTTTATAGTATGAAAAAGCTTATGAAAGAATTGAGTCTTCTAGTGCAAACAAACGATTTATGTATCAAAGACAACTGTTGAACACATGACTTGGCATGCAAATCATCAAACAGAAGAGGGTCTAATATGTCATCCAAGCGATGCAGAGGCATGAAAGAATTTTGATAAAACATATATGGAATTTGCAAAGGAGATTCGAAATATTAGATTAGGTTTATGTGCTGACGTTTTGCTCTATTTTGCAAATCGAGAAGAAATTATTCATATTGGTCAGTTATCTTAACTCCGTATAATCATCCATCTGGGATGTGTATGAAAGCATCTTATATGTTTTTAACATTGGTTGTGCCTGGCCTGTAAAATCCGAAGAAGTTAATAGATGTTTATATGCAAAACCTTGATTGAAGAGTTGAAACAACTATGGGATGAAGGTTTTCTTATATATGATGTTCATACTAATCAGATGTTTGTAATGAAAGTCGCTCTTCTTCAAATGATAAATGACTTTCCAGCTTATGGTATGTTATCAAGTTGAAGTACCGCTAGGATCTTTGGATGCCCAATATGTATGGAGAGATATAAGTCAATCAGATTGAAACACGAGAAGAAACCAAGTTATTTTGATTGGCATAGATAATTTTTACCACCAAATCATAATTTCAGAAAGAATAAAGACGAATTTACTAAGAATAGAAAATGAAAGAACATTTCTGCCACTGAGATTAACAGGTGAATAGATTTGGTTTAGAGTTTGTAACTTTCCATCAGTTATTGAAGATCCATATGGTACAACACATGAATATGGAAGTACACATAAATGGATTAAACAGAGTATATTTTGGGGCTTTCTATATTTGTTTAGTCATTTGATTCATCATAGTCTTGATGTAATGCTCATTGAGAAGAATGTTTTTGATAATCTAATCAATACAGTGATGGATATCAATGGAAAAACAATAGACAATTTGAATGCCAGAAAAGATATGTGACTTCTTTGTAAAAGACCTATCCTTGATGTCGATGAAAGTAGTAGTGGACCAAAGCCAAAGGCAATTTATTCATTGAATAAGGAGTAGAGATGTGTTGTTTATGAATGGTTGAAATCATTGAAATTTCCAGATAGGTATATCTCTAATCTTGCAAGATGTGTCGATATAAAGGAATACAAATTCATTGGCTTAAAAACCCATGACTGTCATATAATCATGCAAAGGTTCATTCCTATTGCTTTTAAGGAACTCTTACCAAATTTTGTATGGGGTGTCATTATAGAGTTGAGCATTTTTCTACATGATATTTGCCCAACAGTTTTGAGACATTCACGCATGGAGAAGTTAGAGAGAGACATTCCAATTATTTTGCGTAATTTAGAAAGAATATTTTCACCCTCATTTTTTGATTCCATGGTACATCTTTTGGTTCACTTGCCATACGAGAGCAAAGTTAGAGGACCTTCTATTTTTGAAAGATGTATCCATTTGAAAGGTAAAAATTTTATCTATACTTCGACAATCTGAATATTTAAAAATTTACACAATTTATTATATATTAATATCTAATATAATTTATTTTATTACCATCAAATTCCTATATCATTTGAAGAAAAAAATTGAAAAATAAGACACAAGTTGAAGCCTCTATTGTTAATGCATGCATTGTGGAGGAAGTAACAACTTTTGTATCATATTATTTTGAGTCTCACATTCATAGCAAAAGGCAAAGAGCGGGAAGAAATGATGAGGATCCTATTGATCCCAATTTAAATTCATTCTCAATTTTTAATTATCATGGTCGACTAAGTGGACCATGTAACTAGAGATACTTAACTGGCCAAGAATAGTGGGTAGCCAGACATATATTTTACTGAATTATCCATAAGTATTATCATATTACGAGTTAGTATATATTTATTTATTTATTTCTAATGTCATAAATTGTTTGTGTGATAAGTTTTTTTGTAGGATTTTCCAAAACTTAAATTTAGAATTGTCACCACAACAGTTTGATGACTTATGCGATGAAGAATTTGCACCATGGTTTAAAGCATATGTAAGTAGACAATCTAAATTTGGTTTACACATATGCAAACTTTTAACACTTGACATATTTTATTTTAGGTTCATGATAATCAAGCTCACCATGAACATGAGATGTTAATGTCATGCCCCGAGGAGCCGCCCGTCCGATATTGACCGGACTGCCACTCTCTCGAGCCGGCGGACAAACCAAAACCCTAACCTCTACGATCACTTCGGTCGATTGTACCACAGCCTATAGGGCTGAAACAACCGATTGTAGTAAACGAAAACGCCAACCAAAACAAAAGCTGCGTACCGGTACGACTTACAACAAAGCACAATGCACAAAAGGCCACCACGACTCACAAAATACAACTATACCGCTATATAGAGTGACAAAATCCAACACAAAACAACAGCGGAAACGTAAAGTATAAAAGTATAGAAAATAGTACCAACATGTACCACCAACAAAACAAGAGAAAATCTCGAAGTCGTCTCGACACACTTAGAGGGACAGGCTGCCGGGCACTCCAGTCGATTATCCTGAAATAAAAACAAAGAGCTAACGGAATGAGTCATAGAACTCAGCGGATATCTCATCATATACGCAGGATAGTCTAAGTTAGCAATAGTGTAACAAACTATCACATAACACAGGTGCAGGTAGTAATATGTACAACGGAAGACGAGGAAATAGAAAGTACCAAACCACTGTAGCAGTGTCACCAAAACCCTGACATAAAGGTCTCCTAAAAGCGCATGTCAATCATATGCAGCATCCCAGTAAAGCAAGCACAAGTAAGAGCAAAATATACGTATACACAAGGTGCAATGACATAGTCACCCCTGCCGTCGGTCAGACATCGTCACCTATGTACGGGAGGAAGCTGAGCAGAGGCCACCCTCCGACGTAGGGCTGTGACTGCCGTCCATACTCTGCCATCACTACTCCTGAGCGATCGAGTAGACGGAATGCTGCCGGTGTAACACCCCTACTTCATGACCTATCTTGGCGATATTTCTATCAACCCCAGGTCATCTTTGGAGGATATCTCTATCTGAGTGTTACCCCTACCCCATGTATATAAATAGGGGAGAGACCTCTCTCTCTCATCTCCTGGTATATGGACTACTCAAGGAGGGACCTTTGCCTGCTACCACGCTCTGATTCACTAACCCATGAGTGCATGAGCGGAGCAGCACAGAGCACACTACCTAATACTCTGTCAACCACTAACCCATGAGTGGCCGTATGGGTAGGTTAGTATGACTGTCGACCTGACTCACCCACAAAGGGGGCCCCTGATCGACAGTGATGCACAGTGCACAATGATGCATAACACTGGTCAAACAGCATCCACTATCTAGTCCACCTATATCAACATGATATGCAAAGATCGTAGATAATGCACCAGAGCCTAAGTCCTAAAGGTATAGATATCATATGTCAGGTCTAGCATAAATAGTATTAGAAAGATAAATAGAAGAGTTATATCACAATCTATTACTCTATTGCTAAACAAAGCATATCAAGCATATATCTGTGACTAATCTAAAAGAAGAGTCAGAGATACCCGTCTCCGATGTAGGAATCCAAAAGTGAAGAGGACCTCGTCTGAAAATAATATCTGCGACAAAGAACTAAATCAATGCCCTGCATCCAAAAATAAATAACAATTACAACTTAGCTATTTATACAATTTATCAAATGACTTAAACCAACAAACCAAGGTTGGGTTCAGAGTAGGTCTAACTCAATTCTAACCCAATCACCCAAGATTGAGTTTAAATTTGGGACTAACCTAAGCCCAACCTAACCCTCATCAATTACACAATCAAAAGTACCCATGACCAATCAAATGGTGAGGTGGAATTCTACAATCGATCTACACAGAGCAATAGGAATCAAAATCTAAACTCAATCATCCTAACTCCATTTACACCCTGATAACAAGATCCATTCTTCCATTAATCACATAGGCAGATAGCAAAACCCCAATCAAAACCTAACTACATCGAGTACCAGGAAGAACTCACGGCAGAGATCAAACACCAGCACCTCCACATCAAAATCCACACACGGCAGAGATGGAAACAAAGAACAGAGCATTTTCCACCCAATCAATCCCATTGGTATCAGCTATCATCCAAGATCAGACCCAAGAATTTACATCCATCCCACGATCAGAGAACTACAACCCACAAACCAAGCAAATCCAAAATCAGGCTTCCAGCAAGTCCTAAATCTCTAATCAAGTACATACACCAAATGGTTGAGACCTTACCTAAGATTTGCACTGACATCTAACTCTTGCTTAGATTCGACAGCTTCACATCAAGATCAACCCTCCAATCAGCCGCGTCCGATGGAAAACAGGGAAGGAGAGAAGACCTTGATCTGGACTCTAGGGAATAAATGCGATTCCGAGTCAGTGAAGCTTGGACGTCAATCGAGAAGAAGATCACAGAAGAGGTGGAGTTTTTTAATCGTAACTAGAGAGGGGAAATCACGCGGCTAGGGTTCGCGGAATAGGAGAAGAAAGGACCGACTTGGCTGCGATCTAGGGCTCGCGAGGGAAGAAGAGAGGAGAGTTGGTAGCGACGTCGGGCGAGGAGACGGCGCTCCGGCTTCAGAAAGGTTTCACGAAGGGAAGAAGAAGAATCGGCGTGGCTATGGCGTGTGAGGAGAAAAAAAAAAAGAAGAGGAAGCGGAAGGGGTGAGTCGGAATCTACGGCAGGGAGGAGATAAATAAAAGGGGTTGCTCTCTATTACAAAAACCCCCCTACATTTAGTGATTCTCACACGAACCCCCCCCCCCCAATGCTTAAGTTAATTGCCTTTTAGCCCTTCAAATTTTCTGATTTCTTACATTCTCCCCCACTAACAAAAATTTGGTCCCCAAATTTCTCTTTGCTAATAGTAGATACTAGCAGCAGTATATATATGAGGAACGCATGCTGATATGAACTAACAGCACATACATCAGTCGAATAAATGGGGATATCGAGCTCGGATAGTGTCCTCAAGCTCCCAAGTAGCATCTGCATCCGAGTGATGCTGTCATCCGACCCTGACCAGCCGGATCGTCTTGTTCCGGAGCTGTCGCTCCCGGAATCCCAAAATTCGTACAGGTACCTCCTCATAAGTAACGTCAGGCTGGAGCGGAACAAACACCTCGGATAATATGAATGTGGAATCTGGCACATGACCTCTCAACATGAATACATGCAACACATCGTAGATGTCGGTCAAAGACGGTAGAAGTGCTAGGTGATAAGCTCCAGCTCCAATCCTTTCCAAATTATTTCCAGAATTTGGAACGAACCAATATACCGTGGAGCTAGCTTACCTCTGAGACAAAAATGTTTCACCCCTTTCTTGGGTGAAACTCGAAGAAAAACATGATCACCCGTAGCAAACTCTATGGGTCTGCGCCTCCGGTCAGCATAGCTTCTCTGGCGATCCTGCGCTGCTAATAATCTCCGTCTGACAGTCCATACTACCTCTGCCTCGTGCTAAACTCTCTGGGTCCCAGCAGCTAAGTCTCACCGACCTCATCCAAGAGGGTGGGTGTCCTGCATGTCCTACCATACAACGCCTCAAACGGTGCCATCTATATCGTCGAATGAAAGCTGTTGTTGTAGGCGAACTCCACCAAGTGCAAATAGTCCTCCCAACTGCCCCTAAAGCCCATCACACACGAGCGCAATAAGTCCTCCAAGGTCTGGATAGTACGCTCTGACTGTCCGTCTGTCTGGGGATGAAAAGCTATGCTGAGACGGAGCTCGGTACCCATAGCCCTCTGCAGACTCTGCCAGAACCATGATGTAAAACGTGAATCTCTATACGAGATAATACTCAAAGGAACTCCGTGCAATTTGACTATTCCCCCGTCAATACAACTCTGCCAATCTATCAAGAGAATTTGTCTTCCGGATAGCTAAGAAGTGAGCATATTTGGTTAGTTGGTCCACAACTACTCAAATCGCATCATGACCTCTCCTAGTCCTCAGCAAACGCACAACGAAAATCCATGGTGATATGCTCCCACTTCCACTCAGGAATGGGGATCTTCTGGAGGAGTCCAGCAGGTCTCTGGTGCTCTGCCTTAACCTGCTGACACACGAGACATCTAGCAACATGAACCGCGATGTCCCTCTTCATGTCGTTCCACTAGTATGAACGTGTCAAATCACGATACATACGAGTGCTGCCAGGATGAATAGCAAAACGTGATCGGTGGCCTCCTGCAGCAACTCTTCTAAGACAGGGTGTGCCTCGGGTACACACAACCTCCCGCGGAAGTACAGGACACCCTCCTCATCACGTGTAAAATACGGCTGCTCTCCTGAAATCGCCTGACTACCCAGAACCTAAATGTGTTAGTCACTGGCCTAAGCCTCTCTGATCCTCGTCCAAATCTCTGATTGAGCCATCAAAGTTACTAGCAATCCTCTCTCTGTCTGAGACTGCTCCTCTAACCCCAGCTTAGAGAAGCTCTGAATCAAATCTGTGACCATCACTCTGTGACATGCCCAAAACAACTCCGGACTCCCGACTGAGGGTGTCGGCGACTACATTAGCTTTCCTAGGATGGTAGCTAATGGTACAGTCGTAATCCTTCAGAAACCCCATCCACCTCCTCTGTCGGAGATTCAACTCTCGCTGAGTGAATAGATATTGAAGGCTCCTATGGCTTGTGAAGATCTAGAAGATGATCCTATAAAGATGATTCCCCCATATCTTCAGCGCGAAAATGTTAGCGACCAACCCTAAATCGTGATCGGGGTAGTTCCTCTCATGCTCCTTCAGCTGCCGAGAAGCATAAGGAACCACCTGTCTATGCTGCATGAGTACCGTGCCCAGTCCCAAGAGAGATGCATCAGTATACAGAGTAAAATCATCCTCTCCAAAAAGGCAGTACTAGACTGGCGCAGATACAAGCCTCCGCTTCAGCTCCTGGAAGCTGGTCTCGCAGGCCTCAGTCCATACAAACTTCACGCCTTTCCCGGTCAGGTGTGTAAGTGGTGATGCAATGCTGGAGAAACCTTCGATAATGCGTCGGCAATAGCCAGCCGAACCCAGGAAGTTGCGCAAATTGGAACGATCACCCAATTCACTTCAAACCCTCCCAAGTCCTAAGTAAATCCCCGACAAGGTCCTTAATACAAGTTCCCATTTCCAACCATAAATGGGGATCGTCTAATATAACCCAGCGGTCTCTACGGGTCAACCTTCATCTACTGACATACCAAATACCTAACCACAACATCCGCGATATCTTTCCCAATATCGGTCCACCAACGGAAAGGCCTCAAGTCTCTGTATCTTCGGTATTACCTGCAAAACATACAAACCAAGAACGATGAGCCTCACTTGCCTCTTAAGTGAGACAATCAAGGAAACTCCTCCGTAAATAGGTTAGAAATTTCTCAAACCATAGAAAACGCTAGAACACTCCTTCGGACATGCGTCCGAAAATTCTCGAACTACGGAAACGTCCGAGAGCTAAGGCTACCACTGTCATCAGTACATCCCAGTGACAATAGGAAACCCTAATGCCCATGTGCTATAATCTCTAGCTCTGAGACGAGGAGATAACTGCACCCTCGTCGTCTCTAGTGCCAATGAACAACCACATGGATTAGTTTGAAGGTCAACTCGTAACCACTCTTACTTAACAACCCACAGTCTACCCCTCGGAGACCGTCCTCTATAACAATACATTAGTTACAGTCAAATTTCATCGGTGTCACACTGCTAACACCTATTCCACCGCATCCCAGCGGATCCTGCTTCTCGGTGTGTTATCGAGAATATCTAACACATACGATCTGTCTATGAGTCATAACACCTCATAGACTAGTATAGCATAAGACAAGTCGACTAACCGTCTTCTCGTAACCCAATATTTCTCCGGTTCTACACCCAAGGTTCAGAAACCTCTGAGTTCCAACTCCATAACATAGAGACATGCTATATCTCAAGAGTATCTTAACATAATCACGAAGTGATTCTTGGTTCCTTGACAGTTTCCTCAACATCTTCCGCCCAAAGGTGGTCTACCTCGTAAGTGATTCGCCTCAGCGCAAATCATAAGTACGTAGATACCTCCTTGGTTCACCAAACAAAGTACAAACGGTAACCCGTAAGTGGCAAACAACTAGCTCCACACCTTTCTGGATTGGTACAAGTCACATCTGACTGTACTTTTTGGTTATCTAACCAAGCATAATAAATCTGAGATCAAAAGTTCCATGAAAATAGGATATCTCTATCCTCTATCAACCGAGATGATAAACAACTAATACCATCTCTATTGCATCACAGCAGATCATGTCCTCCAGACATGTCATCAAGAATACAATCATCAACATGATACGTAAAGGTCCAAGTTTAAACACGCACCATAATCATAACCAAAACGGATTGACTACGGGTCATCCAGCTAAACTAAATCTACGAGCACCTTCCGGCCAAGTGTATAAGTCGATATACAATCTCGTCAAAATAAAGAAATGTTTAACCCTACACTAGATAGTAGATATAAAAGAGGTAAATGTGACATGTCATATACCTCATGTCACCCGGAGAGGTCCCGTCGCCGCCATGTCCCAATCGCGTCCATCGAGAAAATGACTCCGACATAAAATCCGAAAACACCCACAAAACCACAAGGTATCTCGAGAACCTGGCTCTGATACCAAATAAATTGTCACGCCCCAAGGAGTCGCCCGTCCGATACTGACCGGACTGTCACTCTCTCAACCCAGCGGACAATCCAAAACCCTAACCTCTACGATCACTTCGGCCGATTGTACCACAGCCTATAGGGTTGAAACAACCGACTGTAGTAAATGAAAATGCCAACGAAAATAAAAGATGTGTACCGGTACGACTTACGACAAAGCACAATGCACAAAAGGCCACCACGGCACACAAAATACAACTATACCGTCGTATAGAGTGACAAAATCCAACACAAAACAACAGCGGAAACGTAAAGTATAAAAGTATAGAAAATGGTACCAACATGTACCACCAACAAAACAGGAGAAAATCTCGAAGTCGTCTCGACACACTTAGAGGGACAGGCTGCCGGGGACTCCAGTCGATCATCCTGAAATAAAAACAAAGAGCTAACGGAATGAGTTATAGAACTTAGCAGATATCTCATCATATATGCAGGGTAGTCTAAGTTAGCAATAGTGTAACAGACTATCACATAACACAGGTGCAGGTAGTAATAAGTACAACGGAAGACGAGGAAGAAGAAGAATCGGTGTGGCTATGGCGTGTGAGGAGAAAAAAAAAGAAGAGGAAGTGGAAGGGGTGAGTCGGAATCTGCGGCAGGGAGGAGATAAATAATTTGGGTTGCTCTCTATTACAAAAACCCCCCTGCATTTAGTGATTCTCACACGAGCCCCCCAATGCTTGAGTTAATTGCCTTTTAGCCCTTCAAATTTTTTGATTTCTTATAGTTAACCCATCTATTATGGGGTCCAAAGGCATTTGTACTCACATGGCTAGCATACGTCATAAATGGATATAATTTTCATACTCAAGAATATAGAATGGAGAAGAATACAATAAATATGGGGTTTGTGTTCAATCATCCAATGACGGAGGTGCAAATAATGATTTTTATGGTTTGTTGGATGAAATTATAGAGATAGAATACCCTAACTCAAATATACGAGTTATCTTATTTATGTATCGTTGATTTGACCCTATCAGAGGGATGAAGGTTCATCCACGTTATAATTTGGTTGCAATAAATCATAAGAGATTATATAAAAGATATGAACCATTTATGTTGATACAACAAGTGATTCAAGTATTCTATTCTTTGTATCCTTGTTTGAAACGTGATAAGCTTGATTGGTGGGTTATTTGTAAAACCAAAGTAAGGAAAAAATTGAGAAACGTTGGGAAAATATTGCATATCAACAAGAGGAAGTTGCAAACATATTTCAAAGAATATATTATTCCTACTTTATGAGATCCAAGTCAAATACTGATAAACGGGGATGCAAGTGAAATTAATGAGCATGATGATGATTAGGATGATGATGATGACGATGACGACGACGATGACGACGACGAAGGCGAAGAGGGTGAGGATAAGGATAAGGATGAGGATGATGAGAATGAGGATGAAAATGACAATGATAATGAGGACATTGATGTTTGATGATAGTTAAGTTTTGTAATATGAATATATATCCTATTATCATATACAATAATCATTTTATTTATGGATTAATTTAGTTTGAATCAAAACTTATAAGTCAAGTAATTGTTTATATATACTATTGTATTTTTTAAATTATATATTTTATCTGTTAATGCATTCTATCTTTTTTATACGTCATTACAGGTAATATACAATTGTTTTGTTACCCACTCTCTGATTAGATAGCAAAAATAGTAAATTTTTTCATGTTTTTCATTATGCATTGAATTTTTATTTACTTTATCCTAACACTTTTGTTTGACAGTTTTGACATCGTGGGTATAGACGGTTTTCTCTTTGCCCCTCTACTTCATCACCTGATATTGGACCTATGACCCCTCCTTCAGGTGCAGGATCTTCACATGCACCTTCTCATTTGTCGTCGCTAGTACCAGGTGCAGGACCTTCACATGCACCTTCTCATTCGTCGTCGCTAGTACCAGGTGCAGGACCTTCACATGCACCTTCTCATTAGTCGCTGCCAGTACGTTCAAGTGCAAGACCTTCACAAGATCCTTCTCATTCATCGTTGCTAGTACCTTTGCCAATCTAATCTCTGATACCCATGTAAAATCTAGAATCGGCCAAAAACTCAGCTGCTGAGTTGATAGACCCTCGGGAGTTTATAATCCTGATGGGAGATTTGTAAATATTATAAATGTTAAATACCAAAATTTGAAGGGCTAAACTACAAAGTGGTATCCCTTAAATTCCTCGCATCCTTCTTCTATCTCACGATTTTCGCCCGATGGTTTCGCCCACTCCTCTCTTCGACGATTGAAGCTGAAACTCCCTTCCTTCTTCTCCCGCTGCTTGTGGTTAGATTTTTGCCTTTCTCCTTTCCACCGAAGCATGGGTCAAGGTCGGAGGTGTCTCCGAGCATGGTCCAAGGGTGGCAGCGGCAAATCAATGGTGGCGTGGATGAGGCGTGGGCACCCTAGGGGTGGAGGACTACCGGTGAATCTCGTCCCTAGAGGTAATTGTTCTCACTTGGGATTAGTATGTAGATCTATCATGTGTTGGTCCAAAATCACAAGGTTTTCCCCTATTTGAATCATGATTGAGTTGGTTGGGCTGGATTTGAGTTTGGGAGTGTATTGAGAGGGCTCACCGGAGCAAGCAGTGACATACGGACGTGCACGTGGAGTTGATCCCTTAGATTCAAACAGGGGGGAGGGAGGTTGTTGCGGTGCTAGCACAAGTAAGGATGCTTGGGTTAGATATGATTGAGATGAGGTTTTGATGAAATTCTGTGTTGATCAGTAGATGTAATTAGATTTTGTTTTGTTATCAGATTGGGGTTTGGATGACAACTCGGTTTTGGAGGTATTTATATAGGAGTTTTGTGTGTGACTTTGGTTTTGAGTTCTTACCATGAAGTGGTTGCAAGGAGAGGCTCTTGGATCTGATCAGTGGAGGATTTACAGTCATTGTTCTATTTGCAGAGTGGTGTTAGGTGTGAATTCCTTACTATTCAGCTTTTGGATAATGGATTTGTGTTAGTTGTATTTGTGGATCATTGTTTAGGTGATCTTGTGTTGAGTATGTTCATGATTTATCTTTGTTTGGAGGTTGGGATCAGTAGTTTGATGGAATTGTAGCTGTGTTGATGGGAGCTTGGTTAAGCTATCGCATTGGGGTTAGCTATCCATTGGATTGATTGTTACTAACTGTGAGCTACCAATGTGTCAATGGATCAGTGGGATGATGTTTTGTACCTATTGGATATGGATGGTTGGATTCCATCTCGGGTTGGTGTGTTCTTACCATGTATACCTCGAATCTTGTAGCGATTAAATTTAAGGATTGGGGCTAATATGCTTTATAGTCTCTTGAGTGTAATTCAAACCTAGTTAAGAAGGATCACTTAAAAGGATGTTGAAATTAGGGTCAGCTCCTAATTATGTTTAGTAGTAATTTAGCTATTTCATTAATTATATAAATAGCTAAACTAT
>JAGFNQ010009023.1:0-87673 GCA_024364735.1 Boesenbergia rotunda | reverse complement strand
CCTAAAAGGAGGACCCCTTTGTTGCCGTGAGCTTCATCCACCAAGCAGCTGCCGAAGAAGAAGAAGAAGCGGGCGCAACTCCTTCCTTCCTCCCGGAATCTTGATTCCGTTCTTCGTTTGGTGGTTAGTCTTCCCATCTCTCTCTTGGTATTCTTGTCGTGCCTTTGGAGAATCTAGTAGTTCTTGTCGGCACGAAACTCGTGGCTTTGCGAAGTCATCCCGAAGAAAACTCGGCGTGGACGCGAATAGAGGCGGAGCTTCCAAGGGACGCTTACGGTTGGATCTCGTCCCTTCTTCGAGTTACGCGAGGTAAAAGTAAATTAGTTTACTTTCTGCAAAATTTTAAATATATGATCATGTCTACACAACATAAGGTTGCATGCTTAGATGTGTGGTTAAATAATTTGAGAAATTATTTATGCTAAATCTTCCGCTGCACGTAATTAAATTTTAAAATTACGAACCCGCATCCATGTCAACATGCACCCGGTCCCAACAGTGGTATCAGAGCCGGTTAGTGTTCGACATAATCATATAATTGTTTTGCGGAAAACTTTGTCATGATCTCAATTTTGGAAAATTTTCCAATTATGGAAACTTTCCAATTATGATAAATTTTAGATTTAGGAATTTCAAAGTTTGGAAATCCTCATGAAATTTCGCAAACTTTTGAAATATCCTAGTTTCTGAAATTTTATGATAATTGTGAAAACTTCTCATTTTTGGAAACTTTCCAATTTTGAAAATTTCTAATTTTAGAAATTTTTCAATTTTGGAAATATGTAAGTTTTTTTTGTACCAGAAACATACAATTATTCTGAAAACCTATTATGGAAATCTCGCAATTTTGGGCACTTTCTTTCTAGAAAGTCTAGACAAATTTATGGATCATTAATTGACAATTAAATTCGAATTGGTTTTAAATTATTAACAAAATTCTTTACTTTGGGGAGTGCCTCGGGGAGTCACCCAAATTAAAGTTAGTTGTTGTAATTTAATTTCCTATTTTGAATAAAATTGTCATGTTTAATTTGGCTACGCCTCGGGGAGCGGGCCAAATTAGATTTACAACAAATTTCTTTTCTTTGGGTATCTGAGCCTCGGGGAGGCACCCAAAGAAAATAATTTGTTGTAATTAATTAGTCCATAAATAAAATATGTAATCAAATCTTGGAAATTTTGAGGTGATTCTCAAATGATAATTTCCTTATTTGATTTAAGAGGTGATTCTCTTACATATTGTTGTCTCCAAAATTAATTAGGAAAATTGTTTCCTATAAAGTTTTCTTAAATAAGATTTTCATGAAAATAATATGTGATTGAATTAAGGGAATCTGTCTCTTAATTTAATAATATTTGATTTAGAGAAATCAAAGTCTTAAACATATTATTTCCGAAATTGATTATGACAATTTAGGAAATTGTTTCCCAAAACAATTCCTTGAATAAAGTATGAAATTAGAATTAGGAAATCCGGTTCCTAATTCAATTAATGAGACTTGATAAATTAAGTCACATACATACTTTATTAAGGAAATCGTTAGTACATGACATAATTATATGTCATGAATGTGCTTAGAAAGAAAATGATGAGACCCAAAATCCCTTACAAAATATTAAGGCCAACACCTTCCATTAATATGGTTAGAACCGGAGTTTTGTTTCTCGTTTGGGTTGATGGACACATCCATGCCCGGCTTGAACCTCAACATGTTCAAACCATAGAATTAGTTTATGATTAATATAGTTGGAGACAGAGGTCAATCCTTAGTTTTGGTTGTTGGACACATCTAAGCCTGACTAAACGGTTGAATGAGCTCCAACCATATTAAAACTATTTCTTGATTAATGGGTCAGCCTTAAGCTTGGAGCATCGATTTGTTGTGCCACAGCCAAGGTCGATGTAAAGAGAGGTGCAGTTGGGTGCTATGTATATTGTTGCATACTTGTTAATGAGTTAACAACCCAATGATTTATGTAAACATGCAATTAGTTGATAGCATAAAGTGGTAGTTACATATATGTGATATGTAATCGGTATAATTACCTACCTTCATAGCTAAGCATAACTTGATGGCCACAGCCATGGTTGTTCTTATCTATGGTTGGATATCAACCTATTTGGAGATGTTCCTACGATCTCCCGAATTGATGAAAAGGGTTATTCAATTCGAAAAATAAATAGGATTTAATGAATGTATATTGATGCATTCTTTATCATTCTCATCACATAACCTCAATTTGTATTTCTAGGATAATCACCTGATCATGTCTTCTCTGAATTTGCGTTCCATTTTGGACACCAATAAGTTAACTAAGGACAAAAGGATTGAAAAGGCACCAAAAGGCACTTGCCATCATTGTGGCAAGGAGGGCCACTGGCGAAGAAACTGCAAGGTTTATCTTGAGTCCTTGAAGAAGAAGGCATCCGATGCCCCATCCTCTTCAGGCATCTTCGTTATTGAATGTCACTCTATTTCCTCGTACACCTGGGTACTTGATACTGGGTGTAGCTCACATATATGTAATGACATATAGGGGCTAAGGAATAGAAGAAGACTCGTTAAGGGAGAAGCGAATTTGCAAGTTGGAAATGGAGCAAAGATTGCTGCTATTGCCATCGGAACATATTTGCTAAAGCTCCCTACTGGACTTGTCTTAGAATTGGATAATTGTTATTTTGTTCCTTCATTAATAAAGAACATTGTAGCTATTTCATGCTTGAATGAAAAGGGTTACCATTTAACTTTTAGTAACAATTGTTGTTACATAACTTTAAATGGTGTTCTTTATGGGACCGGAACATTATGCAATGGTATCTACACGTTAGATTTATCCGGTGACATTTTCAATATCGAAGTTAGCAACAAACGTGCTAGAATAGATAATCAAATAGACTCCTATACGTGGCATTGTCGTCTTGGCCATGTAAACAAGAAACGCATGACCAAATTACATCGATGTGGAATTCTGGAATCATTTGAACCCGTTTCATTTGATACATGCGAATCATGCCTTAAAGGCAAGATGGCCAAATTACCCTTTTTCGGAAAAGGTAAACCAGTGGGAGAATTGCTTGGTCTAATACATACTGATGTATGTGGACCAATGCCAACTCTTGCACAAGGAGGCTATAGCTACTTCATTACCTTTATTGATGATCACTCACGATTTGGGTATGTGTTCTTAATGAAACACAAATCTGAAGCTTTTAAGAAATTCAAAGAGTTCAGATGTGAAGTAGAGAAACAGCTTGGTAAAAGTATTAAGATACTTCGATCCGATCGGGGTGGTGAATACTTAAGTCAAGAGTTTCAAGATTATCTTAGGGACAATGAGATATTGTCTCAATGGACTCCGCCATATACACCACAGCATAATGGTGTATCTGAGAGGCGTAACCGAACCTTGATGGACATGGTTAGATCTATGATGGATCATGCAACTCTTCCAAAATCCTTTTGGGGCTATGCACTTAAGACAGTTGTTTACTTGCTAAACAGAGTCCCGACCAAGGTAGTCTCTACTACTCCATATGAGACGTGGAATAGTAAGAAACCTCATTTAACTCACCTTAAAATATGGGGTTGTCCTGCTTATGTGAAGCGGACTGTATCAGACAAATTGGATGCTAAGTCTGATAAATGTCTATTTATTGGATACCCTAAGGAAACGAAAGGTTACCAATTCTATCATCCCTTGGAACAAAAGGTGTTTGTTTCAAGGCATGCTGTGTTTCTAGAAAAAGAATTTCTTTTACAAGAAAACAGTGGGAGTAACATTGAACTTGAAGAAGTTCAAGGAACTCTAATAGACATTACAGAGACACCTAGTCTAGACCCACAACCAATAACTCATAATGATGAGCTATCAGTTGAACCTAAAACAACACCACTTCTTCGTAGGTCTGATAGGACACGCAATATTCCAGAGAGATACGAATTTCTCATAAGTGAATTGAACGACATGTTACTCATTAACAATGACGAACCTATCAATTATGAAGATGTTCTGAATAATTCAGAAAGGGATAAATGACTTGAAGCCATGAAGCCGGAAATGGATTCCATGTACGAAAATCAAGTATGGGACTTGGTTAACCCACCTGAAGGGATTAAGCCTATAGGGTGCAAGTGGGTTTTCAAGAAGAAAACTGACATGGAAGGTAATGTTGTTACCTTTAAGGCTAGATTAGTGGCAAAAGGATATCGTCAGAAACAAGGAATTGATTATGACGAAACCTATTCGCCAGTAGCTATGCTTAAATCCATTCGGATGCTCCTGGCCATAGCAGCTCATTATGATTATGAGATATGGCATATGGATGTGAAAATAACTTTCCTTAATGGAAACCTGCTTGAGGATGTATACATGATACAACCTGAAGGTTTCACAACGGTTGATAAAACCAAAGTATGCAAGCTTCGACGATCCATATATGGACTAAAGCAAGCATCCAGGAGCTGGAACATCCGTTTTGACGAGATAAACAAAGAGTTTGATTTCTCACAAAATCCTGACGAACCTTGTGTGTACAAGAAGGTTAGTGGGAGTGCAGTCGTATTCCTGGTATTATATGTCGATGACATATTACTTATAGGAAACGATATATCAGTCTTACAGTCAGTTAAAATTTGGTTGTCCAAAACTTTCTCCATGAAAGACCTGGGAGAAGCAACCTATATCCTTGGGATTAGAATCTATAGAGATAGATCAAAACGATTGCTTGGTCTTTTGCAGTCTACATATATAGACCGAGTGCTAAAAGGGTTTAGCATGTCGGAATCCAAGAAAGGTTACCTTCTCATCAGGCATGGGATCAACCTTTTGAAGTTTATGTGTCCGCGCACAGAAGACGAGAGGATTTGCATGAATAAGATTCCTTATGCATCCGCGATAGGATCTATCATGTATGCTATGTTATGTACTAGGCCCGATGTATCGTATGCTCTGAGCGTCACAAGCAGATACCAGTCTGATCCAGGAATGGATCATTGGGCGGCTGTCAAGACAATCCTCAAGTACTTAAGAAGAACTAAGGATGTGTTCCTAATATATGGAGAAGGTGATATGGTAATACGTGGGTATACAGATGCCAGTTTCCAGACAGATAAGGATGACTCCAAATCTCAGTCTGGATACGTACTTATTTTGAATGGAGGCGCAATAAGTTGGAAGAGTTCCAAGCAAGACACAGTAGCGGATTCTACCACGGAAGGGGAATATATTGCAGCTTCGGAAGCAGCAAAGGAAGTAGTCTAGATCAAGAAGTTCGTCTCAGAACTTGGTGTGGTTCCAACCATTGATGAAGCAATACCGGTTTATTGTGACAACAATGGAGCTATTGCACAAGCAAGGGAACCAAGGTCTCATCAGCGATCCAAACATGTGCTTCGCCGCTATCATCTGATCAGAAAGATTATAAGTAGGAATGATATACAAATTGAGAAAATTTCCACTGAAAGGAATTTAGCGGATCCTTTAACTAAGGACTTGCCTCAAAGCAAGTTTGAGGGTCATGTTAGAGCCTGTGGTATTGGATACCGTAGCGATTGACATTAGGCCAAGTGGGAGTTTGTTAGTGATATGAGAAAAGTGTCCTAAGGCAATCGCCTTATTGTAATAATTTATTTTAATAAATGAATATTCACTATTTGAGTATACATGTTTATGTATTTGATTGAGATCTTAAACTCATTTACTGAATGTCCGCAATACAATTCACAGCATGAGAGAATTTGTGACGAATTCACAACTAGTGATTATCTCTACATGTGCAATTGTGAAGTATTGAAATTGTCCCTAGTCGACGAATTGATAAATACGGACACTATCAATTCTGTTGAGACTAGCATGGGTTATTCTCTAATCAGCTGATTCTCACTGGCTGGTGACATTGGGATGTCCGGAGATAAACATGAATGCTAGTTAAGGGAACTAGTTCATTGGAGTGACTGGCTGTAAAACTTCATATGGTTGTCTACATATAGACATGTCAGTGAAGTTCTTACTGCAACTTAAGTGCGATGTTCCTTTGACTTGCAGTGTTCAAGTCATCTTGGTCATGGAGACTTATACTTTGACATCTTAAGCAAGCATCTCCAAGGAGGTGTAGACCCAGGATGATTGGGTATAAGCCGAAGTGCCCGAAGATGTTTGAACAACCTACAAAGGATTCACCACTCCTTGCGAGGAGATGTATACCCAAGGCCTATCGTCTGATTGTTACTCGAAGCCTCTGGCCAGAGCATCACATGTTCCGAGTATGAATCTCTCAGAAACATGAGAGTAATTAGAATCCGTTGGACGAGAAAGACATTACTTGGGCTAAGTGTGACGTAGTCAGCCTAGTGGGGACTGACACACATAGACCGTGTCCTAAACCAAGTGGGTATAAGATGGTGAAGGGAATGAGGCACGATTCATTAAAGGTGCTGAAGGGTTTCAGAATTATTTCTGAGGTCAACCGTTGATCTTTCGATTAATTGGGGATCATGATGTACTACTAGGTGCCACTCATGATCGTTCTATAATTGGTTAATTATAGACGGCCAACATAAATCGAAAGCCTATTTAGTCACACGCACTATGAGTAATCCGAGGGATTTAAAATGAGTTGAAAATTAGATTTTCCGATCAAGAGAGATAAGTCGAATCTGAATTTTTCAGAGACGCATCGGAAGCATAAAATGGCTAAGTCTTTTGAAGGCTTATTGGACGAATTAAATGAGTTTAATTCATATGATCTTGGCTTGGGTTTGGACGGCCAAAGAGGGTCCCTACCCTCTTTGTTTGGCCGGCCACATTAAAAGGGAGAACCAAATTGTTTGGTTCAAGTTATAAAATAAACCAAGTGTGGTTTGTTTTATAAAATTATGGATAATATAAATTTTATAAACCGAAGTTTGGTTTATTATTTTCATGGAAATTAAAATAAACTTTGAATAGTTTATTTTATTTTATAAAATCAATTATGAGTTGATTTTTTCATGATAAGAAAAATTTATATAATAAATTTCTTGTGAAAATTTATTCCATAAGAAAAGGGTGACATGGTTGTTTTTATTATAAATTAAATTATGATAAAAACTTGGCATGATGGAATAAATCATAGAAAAATTTATATGATAAATTTCTTATGAAAATTTATTCCATAAAAAGGAGACTTGGCGGTTGAGAGACTACTATATAAAGGAACCAAGGCAAGGCTTGGAATTCAATCTAAGAGATCTAGAAATAAGCCCCTCTCTCTCTCCTTCTCTCCCTCTCCCTCCTCTAGTGCCGCCGGCCCTAAAAGGAGGACCCCTTTGTTGTCGTGAGCTTCATCCACCAAGCAGCTGCCGAAGAAGAAGAAGAAGCGGGCGCAACTCCTTCCTTCCTTCCGGAATCTTGATTCCGTTCTTCGTTTGGTGGTTAGTCTTCCCATCTCTCTCTTGGTATTCTTGTCGTGCCTTTGGAGAATCTAGTAGATCTTGTCGGCACGAAACTCGTGGCTTTGCGAAGTCATCCCGAAGAAAACTCGGCGTGGACGCGAATAGAGGCGGAGCTTCCGAGGGACGCTTACGGTTGGATCTCGTCTCTTCCTTCGAGTTACGCGAGGTAACAAGTAAATTAGTTTACGTTTCTACAAAATTTTAAATATATCATCATGTCTACACAAGATAAGGTTGCATGCTTAGATGTGTGGTTAAATAATTTGAGAAATTATTTATGCTAAACCTTCCGCTGCACGTAATTAATTTTAAAATTACGAACACGCATCCATGTCAACATGCACCCGGTCCCAATAGAAGAATGGCGTAAGGACTTTCACTTTGGACTGGTGAGCCATGTTGAAGACGATTCGAGGAAGCAAGAATCTATCGAGAACAAAGCCAGAGTAAGATATCAAAGCCGCCCATTCGATCGGACGACAGAAGCCAAGCGAGCAGCATACAGAGGCAAGCACCACTTGAGCGAACGCCTTTCTTGAACCCATAGCTTCCTATTGACGTCTTCTGCTTATGATTTCAATGACCATGCCAATTGAGCCAAGCGCAAGGACAAGAATAAAGCTATTATCGATATCATCCTCACGATCACCCCATGAGCAGAAATCCACGATGCATGAACAGCGCTTCAGAGTTCAACACTAGAGGAATTGTGTAGCCCAGGACAAATGCAAGAAGAGTACTGACGATAACCATGATAAGTTCCACGTAACATTCTCCAAACAGATCGATCTATTTCTATTCCTCCCATATTGTTACTGGCTAAATATTAATTATGGTATCCAAATAGAGAGGCTGGGACTGAATCGTCGTGCTACTGATCGTTCCGTCAAGGTGGACCTCATCCTCTTCGTCAATCGGAGCCAACTGGATACTGATCGATATTTCACAGTCGATGGACTCGATTATAATCCAGGGTTCCATTCTGGCGTGGCTGTTAAGGTCTATTAAGAATAATTGGACACGAAGAAAGATGTAAAAATAAACTTCTTGATTCTTGCTCATGTACAAGCAACTCAATTTATAATGTGTTTAAGGACGGTCAATTGACCCATTAATAAGGAAAAAGATTTAGTCTAATAATTATTATTTTCTAATATTAACTTGATTTGATCCGGTCATATTGAATAATTCTCTTTTATCGCTTAACAAATTTAACGGGAGATCTTTGACATTAAGTTTACATGCTAGTCTATTGAAACGTTATCTAGATAATGACTTAGTAAAAATATCGACAATTTGATCCTCTGCAGAGATATAAGAAATAGACAATTGTTGACTTGCCATATTCACGAACAAAATGAAATTCAATTCAACATATTTTGTACAAGCATGAAAGATTGAATTTATTGTAAGATATGTTACTTCAATGTTATCATACCAAATTTTTAGTGCAATATTTGACACAAAATAAAGTTCAGAAAAAAATGATTGAAGGAAAATAATTTCTGACATTGTATTGACTATAACTTTATATTCAACCTCAGTGCTTGAACAAGATACTGTAGGTTGCTTTTTCGAATTCCAAGAGATAAGGTTTCATCTAAGAAATATTGTATATCCAATAGTAGAGTGTGGATCTTCAGGAGAACTTGTCCAATCCTCATCGCTATAGGCATGTAAATCTCGAGATGACTGATAATATAAAAGAAGATCATGTTAAATAGTATCTTTGAGATAGCGAAGTATTTTTTTCACACCTTCTCAATTTTGTTTAGTAGGAGCATGTATGAACTGATAAGCACGTACGATTTATTACAAAGGAAATATCATGGCTGTGTGATGGTAACATATTGTAAGGCTCCAACAATACTTAGATAAACTTGGGGATCATACATCACCGAAGGGGATGAACTTGTAGAGAAGTTATTTACAGCAATTGGTGCAGAGGTCGAACGTGCTTTATCCATTTTATCTCGTTGAAGAAACCTAGTAATATATTTGCTTTGAAAGAGAAATAACCTTTATCATGTGTGGAATAAGTTCAATATCAAGAAAAAATGGAGCATTTCCCAAATCTCGAATAGAAAATTTTTGATTGAGAAGACTTAATAGATTTATGATGCCTTTTTGATCATTGCAGTTAATAGAATCTCATCCATATAGATAAGAAAAAAAAATCATAGATTCATCATTATATTTGTAGAATAGAGAGGAGTCAGTTTTTTATTCAGAAAATTCTTAAGCTTGCAACCATTTAGATAATCGATGAAACCATGCACTAGGACCTTGCCAAAGACCATATAAGGATTTCTTGAGTTGACAAACATGAGATAGAAATTATGATAAATAAACTCAGATGATTGCTCCATCGATACCATTTCCTCAAGATTACCATGAATAAATGCATTAGATACGTCTAATTATCATATAGATCAATTAGAACTAATAATTATTGATAACAATAATCTAATAGATGTAATTTTGATAAATGGGTTAAAGGTGTCATTGAAGTCAATACTTGGTTGTTGATTAAATTCTTTAGTTACAAGTTGAGCTTTGTACCGTTCAGAGAACCATCAACTCAATGCTTAAGATAGAATATCCATTTAAAGCTCACAATATTTATGGAGGGTGTGTGCAGAACTAGGCTCCATGTTCCATTGAGAAGAAGTGTACTAAATTTTGTAGTCATTGCACTACACCAATTTGGATCCTTGTTTGTTTGTGTAAAATAAGTTGGTTCAATAGATTTTGAAGAGATCACTAGATCTCGAGGAAGAGAATATCAAGTTGACATTGGGGGGCATCGTGCATATATGTCACTTAAGGGAAGCATACGACTAGGAGTATCATTATTTGAATCACTCATTGATGGTGATGAACAAGTAAGTTGACCTGGTGATCCTAATGATGGGCTTGTATTATCTGATGATCTAGAGTTAGAGAGCATATTATCTATAGCTGGCAAGGCTTCCTAGAACCTTTCCTCAAGATTAACTCTTCTTTCTTGCTCTCTCTCTCTCTCCTCTCTCTCTTGCTCTCTTGTTCACTTGAGGTGTTGCTATCTTGCTTTCTTGTCACAAGCTTTCACACTAAACTTTGATCATCTAGATAACTTACTTTGTGGACTCGACTAGTGCTTAATCAACAATCCCTGTAGATTCGATATTTTATTACTTGACGACTTACCATGCACTTGTGGTTATACAATAAGTTTTTAGTATCATTGTCGGAGACTTTTTTCAATTAAAATTAGTTAATAGGCAATTTATTTACTCGAGATATTTTTCATTTTGTTTAATAAAAACTTCTACATTTATTTATTTTTTGTTCTTTTACTACTACATGTCTATCCTATTCTAACTATTATCTTTTAGATGGACATGTTTTCTCTGACTGCAAAGTTGAATGCTCTAATTGAAAGGTTGATCAAATGACTGTTGTGAATTCTACTATTGTTTGATATGAAATTTATGGTCAATAGGTCATGTGAATGACAATTGTCCAAGACTATTTGACCATACACATAGAACACATAAAGGAATCGGGTGCCCACCCCAACTACAATTAGTGGTCGGAACAATACTATTATGAGGTCAAGTAATAGGTCATACAGTCGAAAGTTGCATCAAGATATACAATTTGGAAACATCCTTTGATGATCTTAATAGGAAGTTCGATGTATGAGTCTCATCATATTGAAGGAACCCCTAAAGTTTTTTTAGAAACAATCAAGAGGAGAACAACTATGGACCATCATCTCAATGGGATAGAATAGAGAAAATGGCAAAAGACATCTTTGCAAGTACCCCGGGTTGGTTTTGATGTGATCAATGGAGTCAAGTTAGGTCATGAGTGTTGGTGCAGAATGCACCCAAGTCAAACCTGTGTTTTGATAATGGCAACAGAGGTCAAAAGTTAAGTCTTACTTGTTTTCTAACAAGTTACTCTAGTGTGCAGGAAAAGTCCTAGCGAAGGACTGCTAGGCACTGGCGAAGGAATGCCAGGGTAAAAAGTCCTAGCGAAGGACTGCTAGGCACTGACAAAGGAATGCCAGGGTAAAAAACCCTAGTGAAGGACTGCTAGGCACTGGCGAAGGAATGCCAGAGTCAAAAGCCCTAGCGAAGGACTGCTAGGCGCCAGGCGAAGGACAGCCTGGGACTGAAGCCCTAGCGAAGGAATGCTAGGCACCGGGCGAAGGGCAGCTCGGCATCCAAGACCTGACAAAGGACCGTCAGGCAAAAGTCCAACCAAAGGAATGGTTGGCATCAGGTACATTCTCCCGAGAGGAGTAGGTGAGGACGCGTTCCCCGTCGAGGGAACAGTAGGCGTCGGTTCGACCTAGGGCTCCATTTTGGAGACCAAAGTCAGAACCAAGACAGCTAAGTCTGTATAATCTAATACTTTATTGTTTTATTGTGTTTTGGACTAACCCTGGATGCAGGACCGAAGGAACGTGTGTCTGCAGCTCAGAAAGCCTCAAAGGAATGAGGCTACAGCTGACCAGGGCGCCCGGAGTGTCCCGGGCGCCCCCAAGGCAAACACAAAACACAAGACAGCAAGATGGGCTTTAACAGTTCAACTCCCGGGCGCCCCCGTGCTCCCGGGCACCCCCGCTCCCGCCCCCGCTGCTCCGGGCGCCCCCAGCGCTCCGGGCGCCCCCATGCGCAAGCGTCAAAGATCAACCCAGCGAAGCCGAGAGATAAGATTTGACCCGGTCAATCTGGGCGCCCCGAGCGCTCCGGGCACCCCGGTCAAAGCGGATCCCGAAGATAAAGGGATCAGACGCTGACCGAGATTGAACCGGATCGAAGGACACGTGGGGGGCGCCCCCGACGTCCCGGGCGCCCCCAGGCCCTATATAAAGGGCCCTCGACCAAGGCTTCAGATCATCAATTCTCTCACACTTCTACGCTCTTCTGCTCACACGCTGCGCCCCGGAATCTTTCCAACTCGAGCCGACGACGTCCCGCTGCTCCGAAAAAGTTGAACCACCTCGGACGTCGGTAAAAGAGCTATTTAAAAGTTTACTGTACTTAATTCTGTAATCCTTTGTAAACTATTTTGCGCCTAATATAGAATTGCCCAAAGTAAACGGTCAACGACCATGGGCCTTGGAGTAGGAGTCGACCCAGGCTCCGAACCAAGTAAAAACGACTGCGTCTCTGTGTTATTGTTTTTCTTTTTATTTCCGCTGTGCACTTGCTCTTAATTTTCCGAAAAACGAATACCGATATTCACCCCCCTCTATCGGTTCTATCGATCCAACAATGAGTTATATTTGATGGCTTGTGTCTAAGTGTGCAAGAACTTAGGAACGCAAGAAGTCGAGCAAAAGACGCAGCGAGAGAGAAGGATGACACATGAAAGGAGTCGTCATACTCAGTGCATCCGAGGAACAAGTATCCGTAGAAAAGTACATCGGTAGAGCGAGAAGGATGGACGCGACCTCCGAGGGACAAGAAGCCAGGGAGGAAGCCTGCTCGAGAAGAAGGCAGAAATTAGGTTTGGGTGAGCTCAACTCTGGACGATCGGAGCATCACCAAGAGAATGGAGAAAAGAATGGTCAACTTCTGATATTTACCATTCAGGGTGCCTGGATCATTTCCAGGCACCTCTATTCGATTGACGCTTCTAGACTCCAGACACCTGTATCAAATAGAGATTGCTTGGATGCCCAGAACCATTGCGCAGACAGTTATGACGTGATAAAATTTATCCAGATAGAGGCACCTAGATTCGATAGAGGCGCCTGGATTTTACCACGTCAGCAAACAATCACTTTTGACTAGGAGGGTATAAATAAAGCCTTGAACCCAGTTGTAAAGGACACACTTGAATTTATATTTCTGTTCTTCATTGTTTTTGTATTCAACCACTGTAAGGGGCTACTCCACCTCCTACGTTGTCGAAGAAGGAGCTTTTTGATAGTAAGCTTTCTACTACCTTGGATTAACAACCAACTAGGTTGTAACCAAATAAATCCTATCTCCTTACTATCCTTTTATGTTATTTGTTTTTAATTAATCAGTGTGTCCTTGCTACGTAAGTAGCAAGAGAATTTGAAATTTGATTTATAGGCTATTCACCCCCTCTAGTCGGTTAACACGTTCCAATAATTGGTATCAAAACTCAACTGCTTCAAAAGGACTAATCGTCGACTAAAACAACAAAAAGATGGTGGACCAAGCATTCACTCACCAAAGTTCGAGGGAGGGTTTGTGATATGGAAATACCGAATGGAGGTATTTTTTTAAAATAAATTTTGATTTATTAATAACTATAAAATATGGTTTTGTATCACCCAAAGATCATAATAGAGAAGAAAAAGAAGAGCACATTTGGACCAAAAAGGAGCAGATTGACTTCGTGGTCAACTATAAAGCAGAATTTCACCTACTAAGTGTCTACCGCTGTAAGAAGTCAACTGAATCAGCCAAAGAACTTTGGGAGAAGTTCCTAGAGTTGCACGAAGAAACCTTAGAGGCTAAGCTAGCAAGACAGGATTACTTCGAAACCAACTAACGAATCTCCAGATGGAACAAGGAGAAATGGTCGCCCAACTACACGCAAAGATTAAGAAGTTGATCACTAGACTCACCAACCTCGAAAAAATGGTAACAAATTGAGATTCACTATGATATGCCTTAAATACATTTCCGAGAACATCGGAATGGACGTCTATAGTACATCCTATTATATCTCCAAGAACCTCGAGGTAAGTAGTTTAGAAAGTCTATTCTCTACTTTTGAATTACACAAATCAAGATGTACAAGACAAAGAAAGGAGCTGAATCAAGGTTTAGCATTGCAAGCTAAGAAGACCGGACCGGATTCAGATTCATCGGCTGACGAAGATGAAAAGCATGTATTAACTATTCATAGTTATGAGTTAGATAATAGAAGGCTTGTTATCTAATAGTATAACATGGTTTATATGTCAATGTCAACCAATATCAACCGAACAGACGTATATCCATCTTATATATCTATGACTAAATACAAAGACTAAATACAAAAAATATCTACAACTAAACAATTTGTAAATGAAGTGAATAAAAAAAAATCTTTATTTTTTTTTATTTTTTCTATGGGTTGCCCGGGACTCGAACCCGGAACTAGTCGGATGAAGTAGATATTTTTCCTTTTGTTATAATAGGTAACAAATCCCTCCCCAAAACGTGCTTGCATTTTTCAGATGTGGTAAGAAAGTTAAATAAATTCTTTAAAACTAACAAATTTAATAAGATGCATGCCAAGAAGCTTCTTCTAAGATAAAGGAAAATTTGATGCTACAATTATGGTAAAGAGGGACACATAAAGGACAACTACCTAAAACTGAAATGCAAAAAAAAAGGACAAAGGCAAAGGGTCAAGAAAGTCTAAACAACGAAACCTAAATGCAATGTTAGATGAGTCATCATCAGAAGAATCTGAGAATGAAGAATATGCTAGAATCGAACTACTAATTGACTACCAAGAGGAAAGCATCAATGAAGGGGAGCTACATCAAAAGACAACTATGATGAAGGGGGAGCATCCAACTTTGAATCTGACACAGTAAGTGAAGTATGTCTTCTACCTCTTGATCAATTATATGAAGGTAGAAAATTGTTATCTAGATCTTTATATAAGTTACGGTTAAAATATGAAAAATCAAAAAAAGGATAACATTGATCCCAAAGTGAAGTTAGCAACATCATGTCCATTAAAACATTTTGACAAACATAAGGATGAAAATGAAAAATTGAAAGATCAAATAGAATTATTAAAAAAGCAATCAGCATGCTCAAATTCAAATGTTAGATATAATGGAGAACTAAATTGATATATATGAAATTACAAGGGTCAAATTAGAAAAGTATCAAAATATAATATTCTATGAAAATAATTAATTAATCCAGCAGAAAATAATTTATATTAGATACCAAAATCTATTCTAACCTATTAGATTAATTCCATATGCATGCTAGACTTGAATATTTTTTAAATTTTTTTAATAGTTACTTGGAAATAATCTATTGAAAGCATTTTGATCCGATTTAATTCATGTTAAAATTTTCTATTGTTCTGGAAGAAATCTACGTCGATGGCCAGTCACCGAGGTTCAACCCACGTGGATGCTGACGGGAGGGGAGGAACTCTGCGCCATGCGAGATCAACACGAGTGTTAGGGGAACACGCCGGAGGTTGTCCGGCGGAACCCACTCCGACGCTCAAGTTAGTGCCTCGATGGAGAAGAGAAGTAGTAAGCAGGAAGAAGTATGAGTAGCAGAGAATGCATAACCCCCTTACAGAAGGGGTTGGAATACCTTTTATACCTGCGGCGGCTGCCTTGGCGCGTCCCATGATCTATGCCACACCCCCCCTTCGTTGGTTACTAGATAGACTTTGAGAAGGTCCACGTCGCCATTAAGTGAGATCCATTGCCATATTTAAGGGTCATGATGACTTCGTGCGAGTGGGGATGCTTATTCATAGATCCAAGAAAAAAGGGGAGATCGTTACTTGAGGTCGAATGTTGCGTGGGCTCCGCTTCCCCCAGGTGGTCTCAGGGTCTTCTGGCCCGAGCGATCGTGAGCACTCCACTTCCCTGAGGTGGACTCAGGACCCAACTTCTCGGGGTGATCCCGGGAGGGATTTTCTGATCTGATCTTCTAGGGCGTGTTTATCACGGGAGGTGGGGGGGGGGAGGCCCTGGAGGCTCCTCTTCCCGAGACTGTCACGAGAGCTTTGAAAGGGGAGTCGCTCAGACTCATCATATCTTGCCACGCAGCTTCTTCATCTCACGTGCCCGCCACGGGCTATTTAACCTCATCACAAGTCCCTCCCTTCAAGTATGATCGAAGAAAGTGTGGTTGACTGATCGGACTAGTGTGGTGGTGAAGAAGCTGTATCCCAGTGGGTCCTTGCACCCGTTACGGGGTCTTAGGATTGTAGAGATTGCCCCGGGTCCCTACGAAATCCCCTTTTTGATTTTGTCCTTCCCGAAAGGCTTCTATGGCTTTCGAGGTGCCGCAATGATACCTGTCCCTCCGTTATAATGGCGCATGATGCTCTTTGATGGTGACAAGGTCCTTCACGAATGCCCCATTACCACGTGCTTCAACGACCCTCTTCACGACCTTTTACTGACGCGCGCTATTGTAGCTGGCTCACGTCAGACGACTGTCTCTAGCACTGCCCCGATGTGGTGGTTTCTTGCTTTCCATGTGCTTCGTCCCTATTGCGTTCATGCAGGCGACTTCCTCGGTATAAGAAGGGAAGGCGAGGACATTCGACCAACTTCTGACTTCGTGGCTGGGTGCACCTCGTCTCCCTCTTCTTCTCTAAGGACTCTTTTGAACGTAAGTAGTTTGCCTCCTCCTTGTCTTTTCCCTTAGGAATCATGGAAGGTTACCGGGCGGAGTGGTACGAGTCTGCCTCTTCGAGAGTGAGATCAGAGGCTCTGCAGGCGGCCATTGAGGCCTACGGCATCCTGGTTGAGATGGCGGTGGTTATCCCTAGGATAGACCAGACGCCAGTGGAGACTCCCGCAGGTTTTTCTACCTTCTTCTTGGGGCAAATAGAGTCAGGGCTCCGATTCCCCATCCCTCCTTTTTTCATGAATATAGCCTCCTATTTTGATATCCCCCATCACTAGATGGCTCCCAATGCCTTTGCTCAGATGGGGGGCGTATATTATCTTCAAGCTCTTCGACCTCCCCCTGACTCCTCGTCTCTTTCATTCTTTCTTTGTTCCGATCGGCTCCAGGGGGTCTTTAGCTTTTCGATGCATCCAGGCCATAGGTTCTTAGGAGGGTTCCCTTCCTTACATAAAGGGTGGAAGGAGAAGTTTTTCTTCATCCAATTGCCTGTGTTGCCCTTCAGTCCTCTTCATTGGATAGAGGCTTTATAGACTCCTCCCTCTCTTCGGCATGGAGTTTAGCGGCCTTGGACTGGTGCAGAGTGTGGACCTCATGTACCGGGCAGGTCTTAGCCCCAAAGTGACCCTAATCAGCCCCAGCCTCGGTATGTTCATCTTTTTCATCAATGTCTGTTAGTTCTAACTGATATTTCCTTGTCTGGATATTGCAGAGGAAGTCATGTTCTCCAGGGTGATGGGCCAACTTATCAAGTGGGAGGAGGTTAACCAGGAGGTGCTGACTCCTCCCCCAGCCGCTCCTGATGCGCCCCCTGTGCTTGCCGAGTCCTTAGAGGGGACTACTAAATCGTCCCGTGGGCCTGCTTCGCCTGGGAGGGTAGAGGCTACTGTCGTGCCTTCGTCCGTGGCGCGCCAAGGGCCTTCCAGTCTGTCAGTTGATCCTCAGGCGGATCCTCCTTCAGGGGAGGGGGGACTCTCTCTCGGCTGCTATTCATTCAGAGGGGGCCAGCGAGGGGTCCTTACCCCCTACCACCCTCTCAACAGTCAATTCGTTGGTCGGCAGAAGAGGCGGATTCCGGGAGGCTCAAGCCCCAGATGGAAAAAGCTGCGCTCTGGTGACCCTAGCCACCTTCTCTCTATCCCTGAGGACGCTAGCTGATGGTCCGGAGGCAGGCGTCCCGACCTCGACTCTCCTCTAATTGACCTGGTCGAGGCTCCGAAGGGTAAGGAGGTATTGCGCACCCAATACCGAATGAGACTCGACCGCATTCAAAAGAGGCTGGATTCGACATTGGAGGCTTCCATGCATTCTTTCCCCTAGTGCAGTTGAAGGAGGTTCCTACTGAGGGGGCCTTGTCCGAGGGGACTTCCAGCTCTGAGGAGGCTGACTCCAGCCCCCTTGCCTGCCTCCTGAAGCTCTCGCTGTCCAGCTACATCCTCCGCACAGGAGCTCGTTGCCTTCTGGGAGCTAGGCTGGCATCTCGAGGTCTCAAGGAGGAGAGGCCGTACGAGTCTCAGCGGGGCCTCTAACCAATCTTCGTGAGTCCCTTCTGAAGGTATGTGCACCTGGTATATGGGATGTTTCCTAGTATGTTCCCTCATTTCTCGGTGTAATGATAGGCAGCTGAAGACTGCCTGATGGTTGGCTGTGGCTTGTACGCCTAGCCTCAGATTGAAGCTTTGACCCACAGGGCCCTGAGAGCAGAGGCCACAGCTGAGCATGAGCACCGAGCAGGACTTATGCAAGCGGGGGTCAGCCGTGCCCTACGGGAGAAGGTGGAGCATCAGCTGAATACCATGATGACCAAGGAGTCCGCCCTATGTAGTTCCCGGCACCGGGAACGGTTGGCCTCCGAGCCGGCAGTGGCCATTACCAAGGACCTGCTCCAGGTGATGTAGGAGCGGGATCATCTTCAAATGAGAGAGAGAGAAAGTTGTCGGGTGATATCCGACTTATGGAGGCTTCGACCGAGAGGATGAACGCACGCGTTCAGGACAAAGCGCAGCAGCTCGGCCAGAGGGCATTGATGGACCCAAACTAGGTGTCACGAAAGTGGGTCTCAAATTTAGATATTTATAAATGCTGGAAACCCTTTTTGCAATCAAAGAATAAAAGCGTAGTAAAGGGGCCACAGGTCGTATTTTTCCTTGGGCTAGCTGAGATGGTTCGATTCGAGCTCAAGTTATTTGTCGTTGATATTTTTGGGTGTCAAATAAACGTGGGTTTGGTTCTGATTATAAACTAAAATGCAATGAAAAGGAAGGAAACTTACTAAATGAACTAAACAATGTAATAGCAACTAATGAACTTAACCAATATGAAACCTAATCAACCAAGGCAGCTTAACTAAATTTGAGAAATAAATCTGAATTTAATAGCAGCCAAATGCTAAGTAAATGGATCAAACAAGATTAACCTTTTTCGATTGAGATTAATGCAAAAGAACAACTTTCTTTAGAATTCAAACTTAAGACAAACAAACACCAGCTAGCTACAAAATTCGAGAACAAGCAAATGCAAACATGAATGAGAAAATTCAAAAATTTCCGAATGCAAGAGTAATTGGTTTCAAACATCATGGCTCACCAAAACAGTTCAATTAACTTGATGCCTATCAATGCCAAAGCTGCCTTTGACACAAAGTGAAAGAATTTAATCAACTTTGATACGAAAAGGTAGAAACTCATGTACCGAAGGTTGATCCTAAATGCAGAGCTAATTACTGATGAATTCCGAATCAAAACTTATCAATTTAGCTTGGAAATCAAACTATCAGTAAATGATACTCAAAACTGAAACAAACAATTTCAGATACAAGAGCAGAACTATTCAGAACAAGAAATGCAGAAACAATGTGCCAAATTGCAGAATTACTTCAGATGCAGAAATTAAACTCACAGAGCAAGCCAATTCGAGTGCACAATCTAATGTTCAGACAAGATATAAGAGATCTAAGGGCTGCTTGACACAAACTTAAGAAGTTACAATAGAAACATGCAACTTAAAACTGAAATTATGCAGAACTGAAACTGAAACTGCTAAACCGATTGGAAACTGATATGCAACTAGCTTAGACTAAATCCAGAAGTTGATGCATAATGCTACTTAACTGGAACTAGCTACAAATTCAATTCAGAGAAGGATTAAACTTGCAGGACACAAAATTCAGAAACCAAAGCAGAACCTGATACGCAACCAATTTGATGTAAAAATGCAGAATTGAAACTAAGTTTCAGAATTGAATTAATGCAGAATAAACTGATCTACTTGCAATCATTCATTACAAAAACAATTTAGATAACTAGATTGCAGATTTGAAAAGCTATCAACTACAAGAAACGATCCAATAAAACTGGTACAGAATCCAGAAACTGTAAATGGCATGCAGAATTGAAATTACAGCTAAAGCAAAAAGAAATGCAATAAGAAACTAAACATTGATTTCTTCCCCGAGCTCCAGATCTTCTTGCCGCCACACAAGAGCAAGCCAAGAACCCCTTCAACTCGCAAATCAATGGAAAATTCAACTCTATGATCAAACCAGCTCAAACTCTGCTCAGTCTCTGAAGAAACAATCCGATCTCCTCGATCTCCTTGTGTCGTGATGCGATAACGATTTGGAGATGATCAGATCACCCAAAGGACCCCTCCAGGTAATTCAGATGGGTGGAAATGGTACACAAACTCGATCCAAGCGATCAGATTACAGATTTGACGAAACCCTCAATCATCTCTATTTTGGCCGAATTTGAGCTGGAAACTTCACGGAGAAACCTTCCCAACGATCCAGATCTAAATCCAAGGTCGAAATCGAGTTGGCCACGCCCTCAGATGAAGAACATTGCAGAAAAAATGAAGAACAGTAGAGAAGAAACGAAGAACTCGGCTACGGCGAAGACGCGACACCAGATCTGAACAGGGGAAGCTGTTTAAGTAGTTAACCAATGGACGGCTGAGATCATTTCACTTCCATCCAACGGCTGATCTTCGTCCGATTTGGTTCAAATTTCCCAGATCTTGATCAGAGGTTAGGATCATCCTCGGGGTAGCTCGGATCTCCCAAATTTGCAACGGATGGCTCAGATCAAGCTAATCTTTGAATGAATGGTCTGGATCTCTCTGATCGTGATCCAACGGCTAGATGATCTCCGAATGGGCTGAATTCTTCAGATCTTGATCTGATCGCTTGATTAACCTTAATCCCAACTCGGATTGATCAGAAGTTCTCAGATGGTCTAAATCTAGCCGTTTCCGCATCGGACGACCCATATTAGTCGACGCTTGATCACTTGATCCAGTCCACTTTTGACTCAACTTTGACCCAACATGACCTAGGTCCATGATCCTTCCAAGCCTACAAAAGTAGATCAAAAATTTAGTGACAAAACAACTCAAATATATAACAATTTACAATTAGGTCCAAAAAGAGTAGAAATCCTAGAACCTAGGGTAAATCCACAATTACACAAATAAAATATGGGTCAAACACAGATTTTAGCATATAAAATGATCAATAAAACGATACTTATCAACTCCCCCACACTTAAGCTTGAGCGTCTCGCATAAAATACTAAATATGTATCCCCTAGCTTTTCTCAAACATATGTAGAAGCAAGTGAAAAGAAATTACCTAGGGTTATTAATTCTCAAAAATCTAAGCTCTATGGATTAATATCTTGTCCTTAAATCAACAACTTAGCAATTTCAACCTTCATGATTCATTTAGATGAATTTCACTCACTAAACCTCTCAAGAGAAACTTTTGGTGGCTCTCTTCCTAAGTTCTAAGTACATGATGAAAATGGAGCTCACTCATACACACATGCTTTTTGCACTACCATAGGCTTGCTTGTTATCTGCTCTCTACCATTATTCATGATTAGAATCAACATCTACAAAAATTCATCAAACAAGAGAAAGATATATGAAATGGTAAAAATGAAGTAAAAGCCAAGTAAATAGCAAATTTGAATGAGTGGAAGACTTGAATGCTCAAGGATATTTTTGATGCACTTTGCCCTCCTTTCAGTCCTCATAATGAAATCAAAAGTGTGGTAGGGTGAGGCTTTGGCATTGCCCTTCAAAAATTCGATGAAAAGACCTCATCAACTCCTTTGTGCCAATTTCACTCTTGCGTGCCAATCTTTCTTCCTTTTCTGATTTTTATTTCTTCTTTCTTTTTAGAATCCTCTAGCAAAATCAGACTTGTAGTGGAGCAAGGAATTGATTCGGATGAGAGAAACTTTTATTTACTTCATGGTGCCAACACTTCCCTTGCGTGCCAATCTTTCTTCCTTTTCTGATTTTTTTTCTTCTTCTTTCTTTTTAGAATCCTCTAGCAAAATCAGACATGTAGTGGAGCAAGGAATTGATTCGGATGAGAGAAACATTATTTACTTCATGGTGCCAACACTTCCCTTGCGTGTCACTTTTCTCTTTTCTCTTTTTTTTTCTATTTTTTTTAAGTCAGCTGCTGTTTTCGATTTTTTTTTCCTTTCCATTCTGTTCAGTCATGATGTGCTTATCTCCCAAATCCTTATCAAAACCAGCTCCAATCCTTTCTAGTGTCGTGAGCTTCATAGGAGTTGCATCTCTTGTTCTTACTCTACCTTTTGTTTGTTGTTGCAATCAATTAGTTTCTGCATTTTCTTTTACAGCTTCAGAATTTTTGTATCTAATGGAACTCCAACAAACTGATTGGTATCAACTGTATCTCAGTCGATTTGCTCCTGAAATTCAGTGTTTTTTCCCTTTAATTTCCAGCTCTTTTTCTTGAGTTCATAGCTGCATTTTCCCTCTGTTTTCGGCACAGATTTGCTGCCATTCTTTCAGATTTTTTTCTGCATTTTCCTGCTTCAATTCAGACTTTAAAACTTCAATTCAAACTTTAGCAAAGTGTTGCTGATCTTACTTCCATAATTCCAACTTCCCAATTCTTGATCCAAACCATTTGTGCTACAAACTCCATTGATTTCAATTTTTCTTCATGGCACATATTTTTTCTATTTTTTTTCCGTGCCATTTGTTTTCTTTTACAAAATTTTAAAGATCCACTTCACCTCCAATTCACAACTAAATTTCCACTTATTCTTGATACCAAGTTCCACTCAATTTGGCAACTTTTGCTTCAACCGAATAGAAATTTTTTTTTATCCTTGAGATGAAATACATCTTTGATACAAAATTCTTCCAAAACATTAGTCATCTCCCCCACACTTGATCTTTTGTCCGTCTCGGGCAAAATAACATCAAAGAACATCCCCACACAAACAAGTCCCTATAAAAGTATGGTTACGAGTAGAAGATAAGGAAAGAAAAATAGAATGAACATGATTATTGCCAAAAATTGATATGGAAAGGTAAACAAATTGATTAGACTCTATAGATGTGATCCAATCATTGAAATATGGTTTTGAAAGAACCTAAGCAAGTTCTAGAGTACAATCACATGTATGTGTCACAAAAATAAGGCTAATCCTCACTAGGTACAAATAATTCATCTCAAGTCCTCAATCAAGAATCCATGGCCAAGTAGTACTCAAGCATCCAAGATTTCATCCATGAGCTCAAACACTAAGTTTTAACAACCAAATTTAATTTATTTTCAAAAGACTCTCAAATGTTATCAAGACAACCTAGAGGGATACATTTATTCCTATTCATTAAGAAAACGTGACGAAAGACATAAAATGGTATTCACAATGTTTATTTATTCATTCTACTCTACTCACGCATTTATTAGCAAGAACTCTTTTAAAAGAAAATTCTACTTCTAAAGAACATAAAAATGAAACATGCAATAAAAGAAAAATGCAAGAAGGAACAAACTCCCCTTTATTTCTGGCGGTTGGAGTCTATCAAGAAATAATTTCCATCGTGGTAGTGGAGGAGTAGGGGTAGCTGAAAAAGATTCCTTCATTTGCTCAATTTTATTTTGCATTACTCCCCCACACTTAAACTTGACAGCAAAATGTTCAGGTGGCCGTGGACGATTAATGTTCAACATCCATTTTAGAGGTGGAGTGCTATGAGTCAAAGTAAGATCATCTCCTCCCTCTTTATTCTTTTTGGAAAATCTTCCAGGGGGTTGAAGATTGTCTAGATGGAGTACCCACTCAAGAAATCTCTGGGACCCTGCAAAACCATGTAAAACCTTTCTCATGCGTGTAGGGTAAAGTAAAAGTGTAATATCATCAATCTCTACATAAAATGTATCCAAAAATGCATCGCATCCAATAAAATAAATTTTTGGTACCTCAGTGAATTTTTCACAAGCAGTTTCTACATAAGGTGTATCAAGAAATGTTTCACAGTCAATAAAATCAATCTCTGGTATCTCCATAAGTTTTTCACACTCAATTTCAGCATAAGAAATAACAAGAGATTCTTCACAATAAACAACTTCAATTTCAGGCTCTTCTAAAAATTTTTCACAATCAGTTTTAGCATAATCTGTCTCAAGAATATCATAGCCATGAATAAAATCAAGCCTGGGTGCTTCTAAAGAATTTTCATAATTATTTTTCACAAATAATGTATCAAGACATTCTTCACATGCAAATCTAGACATCTCCCTGAAATTTTCTAAAGGAAAAGAAGAAATACTTACCTGATCGTGCTAAAAAATGTCTGTTGGTTCTACAAGAAATACCTCCATCTCAGGCTCAAATTCTGGTGGACATTCAACTGGAATAGGTGATCCTTGGATACTTGCTCCCATCATGCAAGTCCCTACACTTTCTAGAAATGGTGGTGGTCCCTGGGGCTCTGTGCAATCCCCTACACCTGTAGAATCATCTCCTGTGCATGCCTCCTTAGTAATACCTGCAACAACCTTATTAAATAGATTAGGACTATCAATAGCAATATCATCACAAAATAAAAAACAAGAAAACTCTGGTAAAGCTTTAGTTTTGACATCAAGGTTGTCGCATGCTTTTCCATCCATCTCCTCAGCTTCCTCTGAAATCAAAGCTCCTCCCACTATGTCAAATACACCATCATCAGCAATGAACTGTGCCTTAACAATCTCCTCTGCGGTGTCCATGCTCATAATAGAGTGATCTCCCCTAGGGTCCTTCATTACATCGAAAATACTAAACTGGACTATTGTGTCTCCCACCTCCATCGAAAGTGTACCAGCATATACATCAATTTTCGTTCTAGCAGTCTTCAAAAAAGGCCTTCCAAGGATAAGTGGGGATCTATGTGCAAGATACTCTCCTTCCATGTCTAGAATGTAGAAGTCTGTAGGGAAAATCAACTCCTTCACTTTTACCAAAACATCCTCAATAACTCCTGCCGGGCGGGTCTGGCTTCTATCTGCTAGCTGAATCACAACTCCAGTGGGCTGTAGAGGGCCAATGCCAAGCATCTGGAAGACCGTCCTGGGCATGACATTAATGGAAGCTCCTAAATCCAGCATGGCATCATGTAGCGTGGTGCTCCCTATCTCACAAGATACAGTAAACATGCCAGGGTCTTCACATTTCTGAGGTATGGCATGGATGAGTGATGAAACATTTTTCCCCATGCTGACCAACTCATTTTCCTTAAGCTTCTTCTTGTGAACACATAGATCTTTCAGGAACTTCGCATATTTAGGAATCTGTTTAATTATTGTCAGCAAGGGTATATTAATTTCTACTTTGCTAAAAAGTTTTACCAGTTCATTGTACTCTTTGGTTTTCTCCTCCTCCACTTGTCTTTTGGTTTGAGTTTTCCGCTGTGGAAAGGGTAAAGGAACCCTAATTTCTTCCTCTTGAATCGAAGATGGAGAGGCTGATTTTTGAGCTGCTGTCCCACTTGTTGGAGCTGCTATAGAATTGGTTTCGGGGCTGATTTCTCCCTCATTTTCCACCAAAATCACAGGATTACTTGTTGAGTGAGTTGGGCACGGGCTAGGGGTGGAATCCACTGATTTTGAAATGAATTCGGGGCTGATCGATGCTGAAATTGTTGGTGCTGCCCTATTTTTAGAAAATTCAACTCTTGGATCATTTTGAGTTGATGCAACCTTCCCACTCCTCAAATAAATAGCACTAACATTTCCCTTTGGATTGGGAACAACTTGGGAAGGTAGTTGGCCTGATCCTTGATCTTTATTTTGATTTATTTCACTAGCCATTTGCCCAATTTGCCTCTTAAGGTTTTGTATGGTGGCAAAAATATTACCTTGCTGCATTTGTGGGAGTTGGGACTGTTGGGGCTGAAAAGATGGCTGAAATTGCTGTTGATATGGCTGGAATGTTGGGGAAATTTGTTGAGAATTATAACCTTGAAAACTCTGATTTTGAAATGGAACTTGTTGTGGTGAAGGCTGAAATTGATTGGGCTGAAATCCTTGATTTAGTGGCTGAAAATTTTGGTTCCAAGGCTGCAATCCTTGCTGTGGCTGCTGGAATTGTTGCTGTAAAGGTTGGTATTGTTGCTGAAAATTCAAATTCCCTTGAAAGCCTTGTTGAATCCCTTGAACTGATGGCTGGAAATTCTGAAATGTTAGTTAAAAAGGCTGATTTTGGGGCTGAATTGGCAGATTTTGGGGTTGAAGTTGCTGTGGCTGCTGGAAACTTTGTTGAGGCTGCTGAAATGGTTGTTGTGGTGGGCCTTGTTGGTAAAAAGAATTCACGTACCTCAGATTTGGATGATCCCTCCAACCGGGGTTATAAGTAGACGAATAAGGGTTGTTTCTGGCTTGAAATTGTCCCCTAACCAATGTCGCTAGTGACTCATCTTGTTGAAGGTTGGGACATGAATCTGAATTGTGCTCTTGACTAGAACAAATGCCACATACACTCATCACCACTTGACTTGGTTGTGGAGGCACCGAAAAAGTTGAATTTTTACTTGCAATATTGAGACCCATTTGCTTAACCACTGATGCAAGCTCTACCAATGCATTCTTAATCTCCTTCTGATCATTAGAAATCACCTGAACTTCACTAACTCCTCTAGTAGACAAGGCTCTGCTTCCAAATTGCTGTGAATTCTCAGTCATATTTGAAATTAGCTCCCTAGCTTGATATGGTATTTTGTTGACTAAGGCCCCTCCAGCTGCAGCATCTATCATGATCCTATCCATCTGTAATAGTCCCTCATAAAAGTACTGAATATTGGGACCGGTAGACGAGCTAGAGGGGGGGTGATTAGCTCCGATTTGCTTCGTGATGATTTGTCGCGGCGGAAGACTCGAGCAAACGCTAACACAAAGGATTTACTTGGTATCCACCCCGGTCGGGTGACTAATCCAAGGATCCACTCTCCTCACTCTCTCATACACTATGAAAGATCTCCTTCTTGAGGTGGAGAAACCTCTTACAAGCTTACAAGAAGATACAACAAAAGGAAGCAAAATACAATACAAAATCTTACAAGATTTACAGTGTTTAAGCTCTCTTTGCTATCCTTGCTATCTTCAAGCTTGTGGTTGCCTCTAGAACCTTGGAATTGCAGCAGCAATGTCCTCCAAGACGTCCCTTGAGATGGCACCGAAGGAGGAGAAGAATAGGAGAAGAGTTGCGCCAAAGAACCTGCGTGAAAACCCTTATACCCGACGCCTAGGGTTCGGTAATCGATTGACCAATCGATTACCACGTAGGATCTAGCCGTTCAACGGCTAGTTTTCGAACCGTAATCGATTAGCCAATCGATTACCAGTGCCTTGAATCGATTACCCAATCGATTCAGAGCTTCTCTGTTCTCTCGCGCAAACCTCCGTGATCGATTTCCCCAATCGATCAAGAGACACTTTAATCGATTGACCAATCGATTAAGGGAAGGCTGAATCGATTACCCAATCGATTCAGCCACCCTCTGTCCTCTCGCAAAAACCTCCTTAATCGATCCACTGATCGATTCACTCAATCGATTACTCAATCGATTGAGTCCAACCTAACTTGTTCCCACAAGTCTAGGATCCCCTACCAAGTGTCCGGTCAACCCCGTTGACCAACCTGGATTTCTACTGCCTAGCTCCCAGCTCGGACTTAACCTGGTTCCCAACCAGATTTGCCTAACCCTCGAGTTAGGTCTAGTCTCTCGGTAGACTTCCACCTTACCAGCATGCGATCTCCCCGATCCATCTGGACTTCACCTAGTCCCACTAGGTCTTTTTCCTTGCCAGCGTACGATCTCCCCGATCTACCTGGACTTCACCTAGTCCCACTAGGTGTGCCTAGTCCCACTAGGTCTTTTGCCATGCCAGCGTACGATCTCCCCGATCTACCTGGACTTCACCTAGTCCCACTAGGTGTGCCTAGTCCCACTAGGTCTTTTCCCTTGCCAGCGTACGATCTCCCCGATCTACCTGGACTTCACCTAGTCCCACTAGGTGTGCCTAGTCCCACTAGGTCTTTTCCAGTCAAGCCTCCAGTCAACCTTGACCCACTTGACTCACACATCACGATCACTCAAACATCATTATCAAACATCGAAACATACGACCATTCCATAAGCTTCCCAAGCTTACCAGACCTAAGCTCACCCGAGCTTAGTCAAGCTAGGTCAACCCTGACCTAAACAAGATTGCACCAACAATCTCCCCCTTTTTGATGTTTGACAATATGTTTGAGAAAGACTAATCCCTATTAGCCTTTCAATCTCTCCCAAATTTCTCCCCCTTTGACACACATCAAACCTCTCCCCGAGAGTCTATATGGTCAAAGGTATATCCAATGAAAATCCCATACTTTTCATTGAACCTATGCTCAACCTTGAGCACTTATGAAGATTCCCAATCTCCATTCATGTACTTATCCCAAAAAGAAAATGCATCCACATGTTGTTAAGGAAGACCTCCCCCTCAAAACATGCTCTAAACCTCTATCATTGCACCAACAATGTGTTAGGGAATTCCTAAAACTTTAGGAACTCTCAACTTGAGGTTTTGAGATTTTGGGATTCAAAATCTCTCCTTAACCCTTAAATGTTCACCAAACCATTTCCCTTTTTGATTTCACAATGAAATTTACCCAAATATACTTATAAAAGTAATTCTAGGGTCTAGGGAGTGTTAGGTTACTCAAAAATGGGTTAACGGACTGAAACTAGACAGTTTCAGACTTACCAATCGATTGGTGTTGGGAACCAATCGATTACACTATGCTTAATCGATCAACTGATCGATTACGGCTGACTGTAATCGATCCATGGATCGATTACGCGAGCTTCTGTGCTCGCAAAAGGGTTACCAATCGATTGACGAATCGATTGGCTACGGTCCCAATCGATCACCTGATCGATTGGGAGTTTCTGAAATCTGAAATAAATTTCAGATCGAATTTCAGAAACCCCTAAATAATTCTACAAAATTCGAAAAAATTTGAAACTTCGTGTAGACATTATTTATACCATATACTATCAAGGAAAAATAGTTTTCTATGAAAATAACCTTTATTTCCAAAGATTGATACAAAATTGGAAACCATTGAAATATTTCAATGCTTCACTCTATTTTGTATCCAATTCATCAATGATGAGTGCTATCAAAAGATAGTCGTCACCAAGGTTTTCCATAATAGTTTTGAAATGTTTTTCAAAAACAATTTCCAACCATGTTCCTTGGGCTAAATGCACATGACTTGTACATTAGCTTTCCCAATGATTGGAGTTCATTTAACTTCATGTTTTGATGATCCTAAAACTCACTAAGATAAGGATAAATCAACACCTTGAGTTTTGTTCATCTTCCTAACATCTCACTTGTTTCTAATGTGTCTCAAAAACACATACAAGTCAACTTATAGTCTTAGTGAGATGTGAAAGTCATGTTCTCCCTAATCTAAGGGTTCATGCTTTTCTACCTAGGCATTTAAAACTTTGATCATCCACCTAGGATGTCAATTAATGCCAATGTCCTTAATTTTAATAAAAATCAAATTTATGCATGATTATGACTATGACATGCATCATATTAGATTTTTCAAAAGAAATTATAGCTAAATGATGCATGTATGACATGACATGTAATATTTTCATAATAAATATGAATGATGAAATATGATGTCATGGCATGTGATATGGCATACAACACATGGCATATAAGCATAAAAGAAAATACCTAGATTTCCTATCTAAGTATCAATAACTCATCGCTAAGCCATTGATGATCCTAGGTTTGCCCTAATTTCCAAGATAATGCCAAAACTCCCCAACTTGGCCTATCTTTGGATTCTAACCTAGTTGTGCCAACTTTATCAAGTTTAATCTTCCAAAAATATAGTTTGGCACAAATTTACTCCTCCTAGAGTAAATAATTGATTCCTCCATTTTCAAGGATAGTAATTCCTTGAAAATGTCCCAAAGTGCCAACTTCATCAAGGTTGGGTTAACTACCATTCCGATTAGAGTTGACACTCCCTAAACCTACCTAGGGTGTGGCAAACACACTCTTAGGAACCCAAAACCTATTGGTGCTCCTTGGGTGTTCTAGGTATTCACTAGGGATGACTTCCCTTGATACCTTCCTAGTGACTCTCCTAGGCTTCTCCAAAGCCTTAGTCACTTTGGTCTCGTCTTGGTCAACCTTAGGGATGGCTTCCCTTGCGACCTTGACTTGACTCCTAGACTTAGATTTAGTTCCATAATTATATGGAACTCTAAGATATGATGGACCATCATCCTTGGTTTTAGGTTTGTATCCCAAACCTTTCTTACTCCTAGAGGGTCCATGGTTTCCTAGATCTAGGTTTTGAATTTTTGATCCCTTAAATAGATTTTCTATTTTCTTAAGGGATTTTTCTAATTTATCAAGTTTTGACCTCAAAACTTGATTTTCAATCAATACCTCCTCAAGGCTTGGTTTTCTAATATAGCCTTGGTGATTGTTTTTCTTAGCCTTGGATTGGGTAGGTCTACCTTGGAAATTCCTAATTTGTTCCCTATCCTTAGAGGTGGTAGTCCTAGCATGGAAAGCTCTATAGTTTTCCTTAGGTTTTTTATACCTCCTATTTTCATGATAAATAGCATTAAAATGATAATAGTTATCTCTAGCATGCATATTATCATGATGAAAATAAGTGCCATTACCTAATGGTACCTTAGTGTTATTCTTGGAGGCTCCCCCTTGACTTGAGCTCCTCCTTTTAGCCTTGGTTGGATTCTTCCCATTTGGACATTGATTTCTATAATGTCCCTTTTCTTTGCATGAGAAGCACACAATGTGCTTCTTATCCTTCTTTGCCATGGGAGCGACCTCCTTTGGCTTCTCCAAAGGCTTGGGTGCCACTTGCACCTTCTTTTTGACCAATTTGGGACACTTACTCTTGTAGTGCCCTCTTTCCCTACACTCAAAGCAAATGATATGATTTTTATTTTTGCAAATTGAAATATCTATACCTTTGCTTGTAGGGGTGTTGCATGACTCTTCACTTGATCCGGAGGTAGAAGCTTCTTCCTTTTCCGGAGTGAATGGCCTTTGCTCCCCCTCAATCCTAGAGGTGGAGACTTCTTCTTTCTCCTCATTGACCTCGGATGATGATGTTGACGCTTTTCTTTGATCCGATGCCAATGGCACATCTTGCTCCTCTTCAACCCTTGAAGTGGAGACTTCTTGAGCTTCATCTTCGGATGTTGAGCATCTCTCAACTTCCGAATCTTCTTCCTCCGATGAAATTCCCTCTTCGGATTTGTCTTGATTTGGTATAGTGGAGGGGTCTTCATGAAGCCTTGCCAATTTGCTCCATAGCTCTTTGGCATCTTCGAATTCTCCAATCTTGTCCAAAATGGTGCTTGGCAAAAGGTTGACCAATAGCTTGATCACTTTGTAGTTGGCCTCGCATCTTTTGACTTGCTCCTCATTCCATTTGCTTTTCTTGAGGAGTTTTCCTTTTGAACTTGTTGGAGCTTCAAAGCCCTCCATTAGAGCAAACCATTGCTCTATATCCATCATGAAATAATTCTCAATCTTTGACTTCCAAAGATTGAAATTTTCTTTGTTGAATGGTGGAGGTGCCCTTGTGTCATAGCCAAACTCCATCTTTGAAGTTGAAACCCCTTGATGATGACTTCTTGAAATTAGGGTTTCTTCCAACTTCTTCTTCTTCCTCTAGCTCTTGCCCTCTTGGCGATGAGTCCAATGAAGAGCAACCTTGCTCTGATACCACTTATTGGGACCGGTAGACGAGCTAGAGGGGGGGTGATTAGCTCCGATTTGCTTCGTGATGATTTGTCGCGGCGGAAGACTCGAGCAAACGCTAACACAAAGGATTTACTTGGTATCCACCCCGGTCGGGTGACTAATCCAAGGATCCACTCTCCTCACTCTCTCATACACTATGAAAGATCTCCTTCTTGAGGTGGAGAAACCTCTTACAAGCTTACAAGAAGATACAACAAAAGGAAGCAAAATACAATACAAAATCTTACAAGATTTACAGTGTTTAAGCTCTCTTTGCTATCCTTGCTATCTTCAAGCTTGTGGTTGCCTCTAGAACCTTGGAATTGCAGCAGCAATGTCCTCCAAGACGTCCCTTGAGATGGCACCGAAGGAGGAGAAGAATAGGAGAAGAGTTGCGCCAAAGAACCTGCGTGAAAACCCTTATACCCGACGCCTAGGGTTCGGTAATCGATTGACCAATCGATTACCACGTAGGATCTAGCCGTTCAACGGCTAGTTTTCGAACCGTAATCGATTAGCCAATCGATTACCAGTGCCTTGAATCGATTACCCAATCGATTCAGAGCTTCTCTGTTCTCTCGCGCAAACCTCCGTGATCGATTTCCCCAATCGATCAAGAGACACTTTAATCGATTGACCAATCGATTAAGGGAAGGCTGAATCGATTACCCAATCGATTCAGCCACCCTCTGTCCTCTCGCAAAAACCTCCTTAATCGATCCACTGATCGATTCACTCAATCGATTACTCAATCGATTGAGTCCAACCTAACTTGTTCCCACAAGTCTAGGATCCCCTACCAAGTGTCCGGTCAACCCCGTTGACCAACCTGGATTTCTACTGCCTAGCTCCCAGCTCGGACTTAACCTGGTTCCCAACCAGATTTGCCTAACCCTCGAGTTAGGTCTAGTCTCTCGGTAGACTTCCACCTTACCAGCATGCGATCTCCCCGATCCATCTGGACTTCACCTAGTCCACTAGGTCTTTTTCCTTGCCAGCGTACGATCTCCCCGATCTACCTGGACTTCACCTAGTCCCACTAGGTGTGCCTAGTCCCACTAGGTCTTTTGCCATGCCAGCGTACGATCTCCCCGATCTACCTGGACTTCACCTAGTCCCACTAGGTGTGCCTAGTCCCACTAGGTCTTTTCCCTTGCCAGCGTACGATCTCCCCGATCTACCTGGACTTCACCTAGTCCCACTAGGTGTGCCTAGTCCCACTAGGTCTTTTCCAGTCAAGCCTCCAGTCAACCTTGACCCACTTGACTCACACATCACGATCACTCAAACATCATTATCAAACATCGAAACATACGACCATTCCATAAGCTTCCCAAGCTTACCAGACCTAAGCTCACCCGAGCTTAGTCAAGCTAGGTCAACCCTGACCTAAACAAGATTGCACCAACACTGAATGAGGAGCTGCTCACTAATCTGATGCTGGGTGCAACTGGAGCAAAGTTTGTTGAATCTCTCCTAGTAGTCATAGAGTGTCTCACCCACCACTTGCTAAATGCCACAGATACTTTTTCTGATGATTGCAGTTCTGGAGGTTGGAAAATATTTTTCAAGAAATGCCTTATTCATGGAAATCCAGCTAGACACGTGCCCAGTAGGTAAATAGTAAAACCAGTCCTTAGCTGCTCCAGTCAAAGAAAAAGGAAAAGCCCTCAGCTTGATATCTTCTTCTGAAATACCCTGAGACTTCATAGTGGAGCAAACAACATGAAATTCATGCAGGTGTCTGTTTGGATCTTCTCCAGATAATCCTTGAAACTTTGGCAGCAAATGGATGAGTCCAGATCTAAGCTCAAAATCTCCACCCAGCTCTGGATAAGAAATGCTAGAATACTGAAATGTAGCATCTTGTGCTGCGAGTTCTTTCATGATCTTCTGGTGGTCTGCCATCTGATCAACTGAATAGGCTGAAATAGACTGAGTAGGAATAATACCAAATCCCTCTGAAACACTGAGCTGGCTCCTCCTAGCTTTGAAAGTCCTCTCAATCTCAGGGTCAAAATCCTCAAGATCACCACCTGTAGACCTGGTCATAAAAACAAGAACAAATCGCAGTAAAAGTATATAAAAAGATGAGACAAATAAAATCATATCACAAGATATAGCAGTAAATGCAAAAATAGATCAAGAAAAATATGAAATGAGTGAACAAGCAAAAATCAAACAACTCAACTAGTATGTTCCCCGGCAACGACGCCAAAAATTTGATGGACCCAAACTAGGTGTCACTAAAGTGGGTCTCAAATTTAGATATTTATAAATACTGGAAACCCTTTTTGCAATCAAAGAATAAAAGCGTAGTAAAGGGGCCACAGGTCGTATTTTTCCTTGGGATAGCTAAGATGGTTCGATTCGAGCTCAAGTTATTTGTCGTTGATATTTTTGGGTTTTAAATAAACGTGGGTTTGGTTTTGATTATAAACTAAAATGCAATGAAAAGGAAGGAAACTTACTAAATGAACTAAACAAAGTAATAGCAACTAATGAACTTAACCAATATGAAACCTAATCAACCAAGGCAGCTTAACTAAATTTGAGAAACAAATCTGAATTTAATAGCAGCCAAATGCTAAGTAAATGGATCAAACAAGGTTAACCTTTTTCGATTGAGATTAATGCAAAAGAACAACTTTCTTTAGAATTCAAACTTAAGACAAACAAACACCAGCTAGCTACAAAATTCGAGAACAAGCAAATGCAAACATGAATGAGAAAATTCAAAAATTTCCGAATGCAAGAGTAATTGGTTTCAAACATCATGGCTAACCAAAACTGTTTAATTAACTTGATGCCTATCAATGCCAAAGCTGCCTTTGATACAAAGTGAAAGAATTTAATCAACTTTGATACGAAAAGGTAGAAACTCATGTACCGAAGGTTGATCCTAAATGCAGAGCTAATTACTGATGAATTCCGAATCAAAACTTATCAATTTAGCTTGGAAATCAAACTATCAGTAAATGATACTCAAAATTGAAACAAACAATTTCAGATACAAGAGCAGAACAATTCAGAACAAGAAATGCAGAAACAATGTGCCAAATTGCAGAATTACTTCAGATGAAGAAATTAAACTCACAGAGCAAGCCAATTCGAGTGCACAATCTAATGTTCAGACAAGATATAAGAGATCTAAGGGCTGCTCGACACAAACTTAAGAAGTTACAATAGAAACATGCAACTTAAAACTGAAATTATGCAGAACTGAAACTGAAACTGCTAAACCGATTGGAAACTGATATGCAACTAGCTTAGACTAAATCCAAAAGTTGATGCATAATGCTACTTAACTGGAACTTGCTACAAATTCAATTCAGAGAAGGATTAAACTTGCAGGACACACAATTCAGAAACCAAAGCAGAACCTGATACGCAACCAATTTGATGTAAAAATGCAGAATTGAAACTAAGTTTCAGAATTGAATTAATGCAGAATAAATTGATCTACTTGCAATCATTCATTACAAAAACAATTTAGCTAACTAGATTGCAGATTTGAAAAGCTATCAACTACAAGAAACGATCCAATAAAACTGGTACAGAATCCAGAAACTATAAATGGCATGCAGAATTGAAATTACAGCTAAAGCAAAAAGAAATGCAATAAGAAACTAAACATCGATTTCTTCCCCGAGCTCCAGATCTTCTTGCCGGCACACAAGAGCAAGCCAAGAACCCCTTCAACTCGTAAATCAATGGAAAATTTGACTCTATGATCAAACCAGCTCAAACTCTGCTCAGTATCTGAAGAAACAATCCGATCTCCTCGATCTCCTTGTGTCGTGATGCGATAACGATTTGGAGATGATCAGATCACTCAAAGGACCCCTCCAGGTAATTCAGATGGGTGGAAATGGTACACAAACTCGATCCAAGCGATCAGATTACAGATTTGACGAAACCCTCAATCATCTCTGTTTTGGCCGAATTTGAGCTGGAAACTTCACGGAGAAACCTTCCCAACGATCCAGATCTAAATCCAAGGTCGAAATCGAGTTGGCCACGCCCTCAGATGAAGAACATTGCAGAAAAAATGAAGAACAGTAGAGAAGAAACGAAGAACTCGGCTACGGCGAAGACGCGACACCAGATCTGAACAGGGGAAGTTGTTTAAGTAGTTAACCAATGGACGGCTGAGACCATTTCACTTCCATCCAACGGCTGATCTTCGTCCGATTTGGTTCAAATTTCCCAGATCTTGATCAGAGGTTAGGATCATCCTCGGGGTAGCTCGGATCTCCCAAATTTGCAACGGATCGCTCAGATCAAGCTAATCTTTGAATGAATGGTCTGGATCTCTCTGATCATGATCCAACGGCTAGATGATCTCCGATTGGGCTGAATTCTTCAGATCTTGATCTGATCGCTTGATTAACCTTAATCCCAACTCGGATTGATCAGAAGTTCTCAGATGGTCTAAATCTAGCCGTTTCCGCATCGGACGACCCATATTAGTCGACGCTTGATCACTTGATCCAGTCCACTTTTGACTCAACTTTGACCCAACATGACCTAGGTCCATGATCCTTCCAAGCCTACAAAAGTAGATCAAAAATTTAGTGACAAAACAACTCAAATATATAACAATTTACAATTAGGTCCAAAAAGAGTAGAAATCCTAGAAGCTAGGGTAAATCCACAATTACGCAAATAAAATATGGGTCAAACACAAATTTTAGCATATAAAATGATCAATAAAATGATACTTATCAGGCATCCTGAAGGATCGTCTGGGCGTGCTAGAGGGGGGGTGCATAGTACTTTATCGTCGTTTGATCTCTACAAAGTCGTTAGCGCAGCGGAAACAATAATATGCAAAGTAAATAAGAAATAACAATGCTAACAACCTGATTTACTTGGTATCCACCCCGGTCGCGTGACTAATCCAAGAATCCTTCGGTGGATCAACCCCCAGATAACCTCCGGCTAAATCTGTCGCTCCTTGTGGATGGAGAAACCTCGCCACAATACTTCGGACGCTCTCTGATCACAGTAGACTACTAACCCACTTTATCCAAGCGAGTTTCGTCAAGCAAGTTAGTAGGAAACGAGCCCCTTTAAATAGGGCTCGAATCTGAAACAGTCGCTACCAGTCAACTGCCCCTGGGGCAGTCGACTGCCCCACATAGATCCGACCGTTACAGCATAACGTTCGAATCTACCAGCCTGTTTCAGCCTATACCAGTCGACTGCCCATAGTCCAGTCGACTGGTACACACCTAAGCCTAGGGTTTCACTCCTGAGTACAAGTCGCTCCGCACTCAAACCCTCCCGGCTTAGCCCCTGAGTGCAAACACACATACTCAGACTCTCACAACTCAGTTGACTCTTCACCAGCAGCCTTGACGGTTGCCTTCACGCCCTCTTCACCTTCGGTCCTTTTCCTTTGGATGCGCACGCAAACCTCCAGCTTGCCTCCATGCCACCCTTCACGTATGCCTCGAAGTCCGCGTCCCTCGGCTCATCATCCCTTCTATCCAATGGTCCCTCGGATGCACACGCAAGCCTCCAGCTTGCCTCCATGCCATCCTTCACTTGAAGACATCAACCAAGTCCATGTGTACCTGTACACCTGCACACTCATGTACATATATGAGAACAACACACATCCTAACTTAACCATATTGCTCATACATCAAAATATCATGATCCTCCAGATCATCTCAAGGCTGATTGCCCCAACAATCTCCCCCTTTTTGATGTGTGACAATATGTTAAGTTAGGTAAACATATAGTAATAACACTAGCAGAAGCAATTGAAATTCAAGCATAACATACAAGAGGCAAACTCTCCCTTAATCTATGCTTTCTCCCAAATTTCAATTCTTATTGCTAATCCCAAGTTAAGTTCTACCAACTTAACTCTAAAGTTTTGTAACCAAACCTAAGTTAAGTTTTAACCCAAACCTAACTTAACACCTCAGTTCTCCCCCTTTGACACCATCAAAAGATTGCCCCAAGCAACCCTACCCTTGGTGCCAAATAGAACATAACCCTACTTCTGAAAAACCCTACAGAAATCAGAAAACCTAATCTGCCCATATTACCAGTCGACTGCCCCTAGGGCAGTCGACTGATACGGCATATTTCAGACTTTCAGCGAAATTCAGAAACGAATTAAAAATTCCAGAAATTCTGGAAAAATGTGAAACTTTGCAAGCACGATTGTTAAGGTATTTCCTACCCTAGAAAAATTTAGTTCATGAAAAACATCAACCGTGCTTGACTTTTGGTACAAATTCTAAACTTCTTAATTAGTGGCCATTTTGTATCAAGTTTGACTCCTAATCATGGTATCCAATGTTTGCCACCTTTTATCACTTTCACTTGACATTTAAAATGATTCCCAAACTCCCCTTTTTCATATAGACACTTCTATTTTGACAAGATCTCCCCCTCTTTGTCTTTTAAGTCTAGATGATCATCCTTTTTATACATAACACCATTATTTGATTTCCAATCAAACATGTTTGATGATATGCAATATAACATTTCCAAATCATATCATGATCACATACATAAATGAGATAATAGAAACATCCATTAGCACTTAGAGTCTTTCAAGGAAATTTCAAAATAGCATCTAGTCATGACAACACTTCAATACCTCAATAGAAACATAGTGAAGCAAGTCATATGTCATAAAAACTACAGAATAAAGTAATACATAGATGTTTTGTGCAATAGACATAGCAGGTATCGAGGGCCAAGAACCCGAAAGTCATCCATATAAATACAACCATCAGAATAAAAGGTGTTTGAGAGATATAATAAAACATCAAAATAGAATACTCTCAACACTAGAATTCCTCTCAAAAGCTGTATCCACTGGTCAGAAAAACATGTGATCATCACCGCCAGAGGGAGGAGGAGGAGGAGGAGCCTGATAAGCAAGATGCCACTGCTGCATCATCTCGTACATCTCATCTTGACGGCTGATCATCCTATCAACTTTTGCTTCAAGCCTCTGCTCCGTCTGCTGGCATCCGTGAATGTCCTCGCGGATGACGTGAACATCCTCCCGGAGCCCATGAACATCCGCCTGGAGCTGGGTAATCTCTGCACGTGTGACCAGCTCGGTGGGCTCCTCATCTGCGTCTGCGCCCTCTGGGCGCTCCCTCCAAACAAATGCCCCCTGTCTACACTCAATACCTGCTAAGGACAATTGGCGCATGCCAATTTGATCATAGTCCTTTGACAGGTGCCTCACCTGACCACTACACACCCGGATGCCAAAATGTAAGTGGAAAAATGCTGTAAGGATGTGGCAAAAGGGCATATATATCTTCCCATTGACACTATGGGAAGAATGACAGATAGCTCTAAAAACCTGGAGGGAGACATCAATGTCCAACTCCTCTCTAAAGCATACATCATTACCAAGTGTGGGAGTCTAACCTTAGACCTCCCCTTGGTGACAATAGATCGGATGCACTTGACAACGACCTTATACAAGACATGACTAAATGGTCGCATGAGTTTAGCATCAAAAAGACGCTCCGAGTCATTCCTATGTCTTCGAAAATAATGCATGTGAATTTGATCAATAGTGACTCCAGGAAACTCTAAAGGTTCAACAATAGTAGAAAAATACACAGATGCATTGTTGGACGCCCTACACTGGAGGAACCGGCTAAACCCATGACAGAGAAGGGGATAGGAACACCAGCAACCCGGGACTCATACAAATTGTTATCAGAGTCAATACAGGTCAAATTTGTATAAAACTCTAAACACAAGTCAATGTCTATGTCCTGCTGGCAGTAAACTAGCTGATCTAGCTGAGAATGAGTGATCATTTCAGTCAACTGGGGTGACTTTTCTTGAAAGACAGTCTTGTTCAGGTATCTACAACTCATTACCACGAATTCATTCTCTTCAAAACGCTGCTTACACTCCAGGGACCTAAACCTGGACCCTTCCTGACTCTGTCGGGATGACCCTTCACCCCTAAACCTATTAGAAGCCATTATAAACCTCATACATACCCATGCATGCCAAGACAACACCCAAAAAGGAAAAACATCAAGGAATAGACACAAAAATATCATATTAGTGTCAAAACATGGTTTAATCGAGAAAAATGGACCTTAAAACATAATACCTTTTCATACTTCTCATGTTGACTTGAGTTTGAGAATGTGGCTTGAAAAGATGAGGTTTTAGCAAACCCTAGAAGTAGATCCGAAGTAGAGAAGGCCTTAGAGAAGACTTTTAGGGCTTAGGAAGAGCTTAGGACACAAGGGGAGTTGAGAGGAGGAGAAAATCGCCGGGAGTGATCAGCCAAAACCTTAGGTTTGGCTTTCCCGATGCGCCCTTTCCCTTTATAAAACCGCGTACCAGTAACTGGGATTTGGCAGTCGACTGGGCCAGAGTGTAATTACATTCTGTGGGTTTTCGCAGTCGACTGCCAGAGGGCAGTCGACTGGTATCTGATTCTCAGTTTTCTAATCCGAACTTCAGAAACGCCTAACTAATTCCATAAATTCTCAAAAATTCTGAATTCTTGTGGGGACATTTGTGGATCCTATATTTACTTGGGAAAAATATACTTTTAGTCAAAGTCATCCCAAATCCCAAGTTTGGTACAAACTTCGAGTTTCTCTAAAATGTATCATGAACCCTTTCTCAAAAGTTCTAATTTGGACCTCACCTCGATGCTTCTTCCAATACTCAATTATAATCCATTCACAACATCATGTTATATGGTATTCAGACATTAAAACCGATTTAGCTCCATTAAAAATCCAAGTTCACCTTTTTCTCTATAATCCTCCCTTTAGTGTGCCAATTTTCTAGGACTAAGGCTATCCTTAGCCTTTTAAACCTCTTGACACACCCTATAGTTCTTTTCAATCTCCTAGAAGGGAACCCCCTGAGATCCATTGACCATGGAACTCACTTTGACTTCTGGAGCTCTCCCTCAAGCTCCTGGCCCTAGTTACATCCCTAGGCACCTCTTCTACAAAGGCAAGACCACACCGATGCTCCTCCGGTGCCTCTTGACCTTCCACTATCACTCTCTTGACCCTATAGACCTTTCTCTTAGTTAATTTCTTTTCTTTTCCTTCAAATGACTTTTCTTTGCCATTTTTGACTTTTTCTCTACCATAGTTGTAAGGCATCCTTGAATATGATACTTTATCAACATTATCCCTCCTAGAATGGTATCCTAAACCCGGCCTACCACTCCTATGATTTTGGTCCTTTGATATCATGTTCAATCCCTTGGACCCTTGAAAGACTCTCCCTAGGTTTCTTTCTAATTGATCAAGTTTTGCTCTTAAAACTTGATTTTTCTTTTCTAACTCCCTAACCTTAGGATCACTAGACCTAATTTGATCATTTCTAGATCTCCCTATTTTTCTAGGCATAATCCTCCCTTTCTTAGAATTTATGCCTTGGTCCTTATTCCTAGAGTTCCTAGATTTTTCATGTATCATAGAATTTTTGATGTTTTGGCATACAAAATTGTTTCTATTCTTATCATGATATTTAAAACCAAAAACACGCATGAGCAAGCAATTGTTATCAATTCTATCATTTATGCAAACATTTTGAGCAATCATGGAAGAATTTGAAGCATGAGTAGAGTTAGAGGTTACCTCCCTTACCCTTGGTGCTCCCCCTTGATGAGTGCTCCTCTTTCTTTCTTCTTTCTCCCATTTCCTAAGATGCTCCATCTTTTTGAGCTCTCCGCTTCTTGGACATTTTGTATGATAATGTCCGAGCTCCCCGCATGTGAAGCATCGGATTCTCCTTCTTTTGTTTTGAGCTTCCTCATTCCTACAACCCATATTAGATTTAAATTGAATGGATTTGGGCTTAGGAATTACCTCCTTTTTACTTAGTGGGCATTTATCCTTGTAGTTCCCTTTTTATTACACCCAAAACATATGATATGCTCTTTTGACTTAACTTTGGTGGAGTTGGAAGTCTTCTCTTGCTCTTGTGAGGATGGGGGTCTCTCCTCCCCCTCAATTCTTGATGTTGATTCTTCCTCTTCTTCTCTTGATGAGGTGGATGACTCCTCACTTGGTGGCACAGACAATTCTTCATTTTGGTCCTCCTGGACCCTTGAACTTATTTCATCATGCTCCTCCACTAATTGAACTTGTGTAGAGTTCTTGTGACCTTCTTCCAATTTCTTCCATAAATCATGTGCGCTTTTATAATCTCCTATACAACTCATCACATTAGTAGGCAAGATATTAATCAATACATTGATCACCTTTTCATTGGCCCTAGCTTGTTCTTGTTGTTCACTTGTCCAATATCTGGGGCGAAGACTCTTGCCATGCCTATCCTTGGGAATTTCGAATGGGTCTTCAATGGTCATTCTACATTCCCAATCCATCCCTAGCCAATTTTCCATCCTTGTCTTCCAATGATCGAATTCTTCATGCTCATACGGTGGTGGTGAGTTTATATCTTCCCCTAACTTATCTTCCATTATTCCCTCTAGCTTTGCTTTGCTCCCTTGGCGGTTATTCCAATCGAGAGCGAACCTTGCTCTGATACCAACTGAAGGATCGTCTGGGCGTGCTAGAGGGGGGGTGAATAGCACTTTATCGTCGTTTGATCTCTACAAAGTCGTTAGCGCAGCGGAAACAATAATATGCAAAGTAAATAAGAAATAACAATGTTAACAACCTGATTTACTTGGTATCCACCCCGGTCGCGTGACTAATCCAAGAATCCTTCGGTGGATCAACCCCCGGATAACCTCCGGCTAAATCTGTCGCTCCTTGTGGATGGAGACACTTCGCCACAACACTTCAGACGCTCTCTGATCACAGTAGACTACTAACCCACTTTATCCAAGCGAGTTTCGTCAAGCGAGTTAGTAGGAAATGAGCCCCTTTAAATAGGGCTCGAATCTGAAACAGTTGCTACCAGTCGACTGGCCCCACTCAGATCCGACCGTTACAGCACAACGTTCGAATCTGTCAGCCTGTTTCAGCCTATACCAGTCGACTGCCCATGGTCCAGTCGACTGGTACACACCTAAGCCTAGGGTTTCACTCCTGAGTACAAGTCGCTCCGCACTCAAACCCTCCCGGCTTAGCCCCTGAGTACAAACACACATACTCAGACCCTCACAACTCAGTTGACTCTTCACCAGCAGCCTAGATTGTTGCCTTCACGCCCTCTTCACCTTCGGCCCTCATCCCTCGGATGCGCACGCAAACCTCCAGCTTGCCTCCATGCCACCCTTCACGTACGCCTCGAAGTCCGCATCCCTCGGCTCATCATCCCTGCTATCCAACGGTCCCTCGGATGCACACGCAAGCCTCCAGCTTGCCTCCATGTCATCCTTCACTTGAAGACATCAACCAAGTCCATGTGTACCTGTACACCTGCATACTCATGTACACATATGAGAACAACACACATCCTAACTTAACCATATTGCTCATACATCAAAATAGCATGATCCTCCAGATCATCTAAGGGCCGATTGCCCCAACACATCCGACCTCATGATGGCGACTGATCGCTTGTCCGTCTTCTAGGATGACCTAGCCCATGCTCGATCGGAGGTACGGGCTGCTTCAAACAGGCTTAGGGAGGCCTTGGCAGAGCAAGATAGAATGTCTACCAGGTGGTATAGCTGAAGCACACCAAGGAGGCTGCTGAGGCCGAGCTGCGCGACCTACGGGCGGCTGAGACTTCTAGCGCTAGAGAGGCTGAGGCAGCCTTCAAAGCCAAGTTCCTAGAATCAGATGAATTTGGCGCTATCATCGCTGACCAGGTAATGAAGCGCTTGAAGCAAGGCTTCCACGGGGTCATTGACCAGTTTAAGAAGTCTTAATTCTTGCCTCCTGATGCGGACCCAAGTTTATGAGTGTCGACCGAGTTTGGAAGGAACTCCTCCCGAGAACCGAGAGTTGTAGGATTATGTGTTCGCCAGGGGGCTTGACTTTGCTATACCCATTTTGATTAAAATGATAACATTTCTTTACCTTACTACCTCGTGCATGCTTTTGCGTTCATTTGTCTTCGCATTAAGGGCTCAAAGAGTAGCGAGATTGGGGTGTTCCGGGTTTAATCCAGGGAATAGATCTCCCAAGATAACCCCGCAAGCCCAAGTACCAAGCCTGCATTTATTCCCCCGTGGGGCCCCCGTTGACCCTTCTCTTTTGGAGCGTGTTGGTGGCTTCCGAACCGTTGCCTCCGCATCCCACGCAATCTCTTGAATTGACCTATAAAGAGTTGCGGATTCCTAGGTGCGGCGAAGGCATACCAACCGACGCGACACTTCAGGGTTGGTGTCCATTGCTGTTCCCGCGCCATGCCTGCATAAAATGCACAGAGAGGCGACGGTCACTATAAAGAGGGGGGAAGTGTGAACTATCCTTCCCCATTCATTTTTCTTTCTTCCTCCTCGTAGACTCTTCGAGGCGAGATGCCCGTGCCTTTTCCTCCACCCCAGTTTATGGAAGGAGTTGCCGACACCATCGGAGAGGATAGCGGAGACGTAGTAGTGTTTCTTGTTGAAGGGCCAAGCGGAGGTGGAACCACCTGCCTCATCCTGTTTGCCAGGAAGCATAGTGGAGATGATGTACGGGGTCTCGCTGAAGATCCTGGCGGAGGTGGGACTCTGGAATTGGTCGAGGAGTCCAGAAGGGACATCATGTGCTCCGCCGGGGAGCATAGCGGAGATGACATCTCCTGATGGTTCATCTTCTGTCCCTCCCTGGGCGGTTTGTCCTTGTCCACCTCAAATGTCATTCCCTTCCGAACTACTCATTTCTCCGAGTTTTGGGCATCGGATGACGTTTGGCGGGGATGGTGCAGTACCATCACCTGGAGGGAGTTGTATCTGCTGTCCGCCCTCCTCTTCCTTTTCAATGTTGTAGTCATCCTTGTTGTTGGATGCATCTTTGCGGGAAGAGCTAGTCGGAGTCTTCAGAAGGAATTGTTACACCCATGTGTTATCTCAGGCGTCCTCATCTGTTAATGGTTACGGGGATGAAGGACCGAGGGGTCTCCGCTACGGTCGAGGATTCTGTTGGATCGAGAAAACCGATAGAGGGGGAGGGGGTGAATATCGGAAATCGTTTTTCGAAAACACTTATAGCAAGTACGCAGCGGAAATTAATAAAAACAATCTCTCACAGAGACACGGTCGATTTTACTTGGTTCGGAGCCTGGGTCGACTCCTACTCCAAGGCCCACGGTTATTGACCGTTTACTTTGGGCAATTCTATATAAGGCGCAAATAGTTTATAAAAGATAATTACAGAATTAAGTACAGTAAACTTAAATCGCTCTTTTACCGACGTCCGGGGTAGATCGACTTTTTCGGAGCAGCGGGACGTCGTCGGCTCGAGTTGGAAGGATTCCGGGGCGAAGCGCGAGAGCAGAAGAGCGTAGAAGCGTTGATTGGAAGTTGTTGTTGAAGCTTGGGGTCGAGGGGCCTTTAAATAGCCCTGGGGGCGCCCGGATCGTCGGGGGCGCCCCCCCACGTGGCATTTGATCCGGCTTGATCTCGGTCAGCTTCTGATCCCTTTGACTTCGGGATCAGCTTTGACCGGGGCGCCCGGAGCGCTTGGGGCGCCCGGGTTGACCGGGTCAAACTTTATCCCTTGCTTCGCTGGCTTGCGCTTCGATGCTTGCTGTTGGGGGCGCCCGGAGCGCTGGGGGCGCCCGGGAGCAGCGGGGGCGCCCGGGAGCACGGGGGCGCCCGCAGGATGTACTGTCGAAGCGTGCTTTTTACTTGTGTGTTTTGTGTTCACCTTGGGGGCGCCCGGGACACTCCGGGCGCCCTGGTCAGCTGTTGCCTCACTCCTTTGAGGCTCTCTGATCTGCAGACACTCGTTCCTTCGGTCCTGCATCCAGGGTTAGTCCAAAACACAACAAAACATTAAGTGGTTAGTTTATACAGCCTTAGCTGTCTTGGTTCTGACTTTGGGTCTCCCAAATGGAACCCTAGGTCGAACCGACGCCTACTGTTCCCTCGACGGGGAACACGTCCTCACCTACTCCTCTCGGGAGAATGTACCTGATGCCAACCGTTCCTCTGGTTGGACTTTTGCCTGACGGTCCTTTGCCAGGTCTTGGATGCCGAGCTGTCCTTCGCCCGGTGCCTAGCATTCCTTCGCTAGGGCTTCAGTCCCAAGCTATCCTTCGCCTGGCACCTAGCAGTCCTTCGCTAGGTCTTTGTATCTTGGCATTCCTTCGCCAAGTGCCTAGCAGTCCTTCGCTAGGGCTTTTTATTCTAGCAGCCCTTCGCCAGGTGCCTAGCAGCCCTTCGCTAGGACTTTTCCTGCACACTCAAGTAACATTGTCAGATAATAAGTAAGACTTAACTTTTGAACCCTGTTGCCATTATCAAAACATAGGTTTGACTTTAGTGCTCATTGCACCAACAGATTCAAGGATCTCGACCATAACGAGCGTGGATCCCCACTCACCGGCTATTAGAAGACAGTTTCGAGCCAAGCGACTCGGCGGGAATGATGCAGTGGCGAAGAAAAGCTCGAGTAGAGGAGTGATTCCCATTACCGGATCATCTGATTGTATCTTGGTATTTCTTTGAGATATTGACATCAATGTATTTCCCATATAAATGAAGGAAAATATTTGCTACGTTTGGTGTGTGCATGCCTATATGAATGTTCTGATGTCTCGCTTGCTCCCTTTTGTCTCGTAGATGGTATTAACCTCTTTTCCGTAGCACCTAAGTATTTCGGGCACCTTAAACACCGCGAGTCATCAGGGTCTCGCCCCTTGGTCGGGAGCCTGTAGCAGCACGATCAAGCCTAGGTACCCCGGGCGTCCGCAGCAACGCGAGGCATTAGGGTTTTTATTCTTGGTTGGGAGTCTGTAGCACCCAGACCAAGCCTAAGTACCTCAGGCATCCGTAGCACCGCAAGGTATTAGGGTTTGGGTTACTTGGTCGGGCATGCATAACACCCAGACCAAGCTTAAGTACCTTGGGCATCCGCAGCACCGGAAGGAATTAGGGTTTGGGTTACTTGGTCGGGCATCCATAGCACCCAGACCAAGCCTAAGTACCTCGGGCATCCGCAGCACCACGAGGCATTAGTGTTTTTATTCCTGGTTGGCAGTTCGTAGCACCCAGACCAAGCCTAAGTATCCCGGGCATCCGCAGCACCGCGAGGCATTAGGGTTTTTGATTCTTGGTTGGGAGTCCATAGCACCCAGACCAAGCTTAAGTACCTCGGGCATCTGCAGCACCATGAGACATTAGAGTTTTTGATTCTTGGTAGGGAGTCCATAGCACCTAGACCAAGCCAAAGTCCCTCGGGCATCCATAGCACCACGAGGGATTAGGGCTTCTGATTCTTGGTTGGGAGTTCGTAGCACCCAGACCAATCCCAAGTACCTTGGGCATCCGCAACACCACGAGACATTAGGGTTTGAGTTACTTGGTTGGGCAACTATAGCACCCAGACCAAGCCTAAGTACCTCGGGCATCCGCAGCACCACGAGACATTAGTGTTGGAAACCGGATGGCTAGAGAGGGGGGTGAATATAGCCAAACACTTGAAAGCTTCGGCACTTATGAAATTTCTGCACTCAACCTTATCAGTAGCACAGCGGAAGAAACGAATGGAAACAAAGAAGTGCAGAAACCAAAAACAGAAAACGAATGCAAACAGACACAACTAGCAAGAATGCTAACACGGAGGGTTTACAAGGTTCGGGGATAACTTGCCCCTACTCCTTGGCGTGCCCTTAAGGTGGGCGATCCCTTGATCGTCGGCAGATCAAGCCCCGGTATTCACCGGATATAAAGCAACCTCCTTCTTGGTGGAGAAACCTCTCCACAGCGTTTCAAACAAGGATATAGATTTAAGCTTAATGAAACACAAAGAAAACTCTTACTCAGCACTTAGCAAGGACAAGAACACAGCAAGCTTATCCCGAGCTCCACCCAGCGACGATCTCACGCAAGGACTCCCTCCTTCGTGTCTTCTCACTGTTGGACTCCAAGCTCCTTGTTCCTTCCTCCAAGCACTCACGTAAGAGTTGGTTGCTCCTCAGATCTCAATGACTTGCTCAAAGAATCAACAGCACACACACACAGCAAGTCAAGTGTGGAGAACACAAAATCGCAGCAAGAACTTCAGCAAGCTCGAACACTTGGAACTCTCGAACTCTGCTTCAACCGAAGTCTTCTACTCTCTTTTGTTTCTCCACCAAGCATCAGATGACACTATCCCTGCAGCTCCCAGCTGCTCATCTGCCAACGCCAGCTACTACTGAGCTATCCCTGGACTCCCTGAGCTTCCCTCAGCCAAGCTCCAGTCTCAGCTCCAGTCTGCAGCTCGGCTGTTGCAACCTGAGATGGAAAAACGGACAAACCTGCTCCAAGGAAAGGTCTCCATTGACTCTCCTTGAGTGTTTGAATCCTCCCCTGTCACCTGCAGCTTAATCAGACTGTTAGAGCAGCATATCAACCAGTAAATCAAGTATCAGATGTAAGCAGCAGAGAATTGGATATGGTCAGGCGCGATCTGAGCGCCTGACAGTGCAATTTGAATTAAAGTGATCAGTCACCGGACCAATCAGAGAGCCTCCTGATCGGTCACCAGACTGATCAGGCTAGGTCCAGACTGATCAGGCTCCGTCCTGATCGATCCCCAACGCTCAATCAGAAATTGAGACTTCTTTGGGATTCTCCTGGATCGATCACCAGACCGATCCCAGGTTGTGGGTCGATCACCCGACCGATCCACCCCTTTATCGGGCGATTTCTGAGTTTCGCAGTCCAGACTCCCTGATCGATCACTGGACCGATCAGGTAACCTCCTGATCGGTCACCAGACCGATCAGGTCGTGATCAGACTGATCAGGCTCCGTCCTGATCGATCATAGCGAGGAACCTGCGATGCTGGATCGTTCTCCAGAATGATCTGCACAGTGATCCTGATCGGTCACCGGACTGATCAGGAGCAGTTCAGCAAGGGAACTCAACCTCACTGTTTGCTCCCTGATCGGTCACCAGACCGATCAGGAGCCAAGAAGTGGGTGAAACGAATACTCCCTGATCGGTCACCAGACCGATCAGTCATCGCTGGATCGGTCACCGAACCGATCCACGAAGGAGCACCGTGCCAACTCCCTGATCGGTCACCAGACCGATCCAGGGGCTCCAACCCAGCCCTCCAAGCTAGGGTTTCATCCACCTTAGCCCTCCAAGCTAAGGATTTTTCACCTAACCCTCCAAGTTGGGAATTTGCACCTAACCCTCCAAGTTAGGACTTTTCACCTAGCCCTCAAAGCTAGGACTTTTCACCCAACTCTTCCGGATTAGGACTTTTCCAAACCTAGCCCTCCAAGCTATGACCTGACCCTCCAAGCCAGGACTTTTTTACCTAATTATCCAAGATGGGAATTTGCACCTAACCCTCCAAGTTAGGACTTTTCACCTAGCCCTCCAAGCTAGGACTTTTCACCCACCTCTTCCGAATTAGGACTTTTCACCCACCTAGCCCTCCAAGCTAGGATTTTCAACACCTAACCCTCCAGGCTAGGATTTTCCATACCATGCTTGATCCCCGATCAGGACTTAATCATAATCAATAATCATCCACCTAAACTAAAATCGGTGTCAACACCAAAACAACAATCAGGGCCAGACTGCATCAACAATTAGGGTTTTTATTCTTGGTTGGGAGTTCGTAACACCCAGACCAAGCCTAAATACCTCGGGCATCCGCAACACCGCGAGATATTAGGCTTTAGGCTACTTGGTTGGGCATATATAGCACCCAAACGAAGCCTATGTCCCTCGGGCATCCGCATCACCACGAGGCATTAGGGTTTTTGATTCTTGGTTGGGTGTCCGTAGCACCCAGACCAACCCTAAGTACCTCGGGCATCCCCAGCACCGCGAGATATTAGGGTTTGGGTTACTTGGTTGGGCATCCATAGCACCCAAACCAAGCCTAAGTACCTTGGGCATCCGCAGCACCAAGAGGCATTAGGATTTTTGATTCTTGGTTGGGAGTCCGTAGCACCCAGACCAACCCTAAGTACCCCGGGCATCCGCAGCACCGCGAGGCATTAGGGTTTTAATTCTTGGTTGAGAGTCCATAGCACCCAGACCAAGCCTAAGTACATCGGGCATCCACAGCACCGTGAGGTATTAGGGTTTAGGTTACTTGATTGGGCATCCATAGCACCCAGACAAAGCCTAAGTACCTCGGGCATCCGCAGCACCACGAGATATTAGGGTTTTTGATCCTTGGTTGGGAGTTTGTAGCACCCAGACCAAGCCTAGGTACGTCGGGCGTCCGCAGCACCGCGAGACATTTGGGTCATTATTCTTGGTCAGGAGTCCGTAGCACCCAGACCAAGCCTAAGTACCACGGGCATCCGCAGCACCATGAGGCATTAGGGTTTTTATTTTTGGTTGGGAGTCCGTAGCACCCAGACCAAGCCTATGTACCTCGGACATCCGGAGCACCATGAGGCATTAGGGTCTATATTCTTAGTTGAGAGTCCGTAGCACCCAGACCAAGCCTAAGTACCCCGGATGCCCACAGCACCGCGAGACATTAGGGTTTTTATTCTTAGTTGGGATTCCGTAGCACCCAGACCAAGCCTAAGTATCCCGGGCATCGGGAAAACCCCGAGGCATTAGGGATATTGATTCTTGGTTGGGAGTCCGTAGCACCGAGACCAAGCCTAAGTACCTCGGGCATCCGTAACACCGCGAGTTATTAGGGTTTTTATTCTTGGTTGGGAGTCCGTAGCACCCAGACCAAGCCTAAGTGTTGGTGCAGAAAGCACCCAAGTCGAACCTGTGTTTTGATAATGGCAAAAGGGTTCAAAAGTTAATGTATAATGTTTATCTAATATGTTACTCAAGTGTGCAGGAAAAGTCCTAGCGAAGGACTGCTAGGCACCTGGCGAAGGAATGCTAGGATACAAAGCCCTAGAGAAGGACTGCTAGGCACCTGGCGAATGAATGCCAGGATATAAAGCCCTAGCGAAGGACTGCTAGGCACCTGGCGAAGGAAGGCCAGGATACAAAGACCTAGCGAAGGACTTCTAGGCACCAGGCGAAGGACGACTTGGTACTGAAGACCTGGCGAAGGACAGCTAGGCACCTGGCGAAGGACTGCTGGGCAAAAGTCCAATCGGAGGAGCCGGTTGGTATCAGGTAAATTCTCCCGAGAGGAGTAGGTGAGGACGCGTTCCCCGTCGAGGGAACAGTAGGCGTCGGTTCGACCTAGGGCTCCATTTGGGAGACCCAAAGTCAGAACCAAGACAGCTAAGGCTGTATAAACTTAATACTCTATTGCTTTGTACTTGTTTTGGACTAACCCTGGATGCAGGACCGAAGGAATGAGTCATTGCAGCTCAGAACGCCTTAAAGGAGTTAGGCAGCAGCTGAGCAGGGCGCCCCTAGTGTTCCGGGCGCCCCCAAGGGCAACACAAAACAGACTAAGCAAAAAGAGTGCTTCGGCAGTTCATGGGCAGGGCGCCCCCGTGCTCCCGGGCGCCCCCATGCTCCCGGGCGCCCCCAGCGTCCCGGGCACCCCTAGTTCAAAGCTAACGAAGCAGAAGCCAGCGAAGCCAACGGATAAGAGTTGACCCAGTCAACCCGGGCGCCCCCAGCGTCCCGGGCGCCCCCGTCAAAGCCTGATCCTGAGTTTGAAGGGATCAGAGTTGACCGAGAGGAACTCGGATCAGCTTACACGTGGGGAGGGGGGGCACCCGCAACGTTCCGGGCGCGCCCAGGGGCTATAAAAAGGCCCTCGACCCCAAGGCTTCTGAAATCACTTCTTCCAACGCATTCACGCTCTGCTCCGGAAACCTCCCGACTCGAGATACAAGCGCCGACGACGTCCCTCTGCTCCGAAAATACAATCTACAACGGACGTCCGTAACGAAGAGCTTCTTTTAAGTTTACTGCACTAGTCTTGTAATATATCTTGTAAACTGTTTTTGCGACATATAGAATTGCCCGCAGAAAATGGTCAACGACCGTGAGACTTGGAGTAGGAGCCGACCGCGACTCCGAACCAAGTAAAAAACTTGATGTTTGCGTGTGTTTGTGTTAATTTCCGCTGTGCATTCTCTATTTCTTAATCCGAACGTTTTACGATATTCACCCCCCCTCTATCGTTTCTCTCGATCCAATAAGTGGTATCAGAGCGGGGAAGCTCAAATTTGGTGCAACCACCAATTTGAAAATTTTTCGGATTTTTACGAAATTTCTTTTTTAATATTTTTTTTCGTTCGAATTTTTTCTCGTTAATCGAGGTTGGTGCAACATCCCTCGGTAAATATTTTTTTTCTCTTTATCCCGCACTACTAATCCAAGACCAAGTCTTGGGATATTCCTTTTTCCGTTTAAGTTTACATTTCAGATAAAATGGCCATGCAAGAAGGCTTCAGCACTGCAAGACCACCTCTCTTCAGTGGGGAGGACTTCTCCTACTGGAAGAGAAGAATGGAGGTCCACCTGAAAACTCAGGTGGACATGTGGATAATCATCCAGTCCGAACTGGAGATTCCAAAAAATGTTGAAGGAGTACCTCAAACCTACACAGAATGGGACACCGCTCTGAAACGAAAAATTGAAGCTGATGCAAAGGCAACCCAGACCCTCCAATGCGGCTTAACAAAAGAGGAGCTGAACTGGGTGGGTCCATTCAACAGTGCCAAGGAGCTGTGGGGGAAACTGATCGAGCTGCACGAAGGAACTTCAGACACTCGAATCAGCAAGAGAGATCTCCTCCTAAACAAGCTGTACACGATCAAGATGAACGACAATGAAACAGCAGCTCAACTCCACGCCCGAATTCAGGAATTAATGAACGGACTACACACCATCGGTCACAAGGTAGAAAACCGTGACCTAATAAGGTACGCTTTAAATGCTTTCCCGAGAAACACCTTGTGGGCATCTATGGTAGATGCATACAAGGTTTCAAGGGATCTTTCAAAAATTAAATTAGATGAATTGTTCTCTGAATTAGAATTACATGAATAGACTAACTGCAATCTGGCCGAGAAAGGTATTGCCTTTGTTGTAGGTAAAACTGGAAGGGCAACCAAGAAGAAGCCTCAACCTGAACCCGAGTCTAACTCAGACTTAGACTCAGAAGACGAAGAAGGAGATCGACCGAAGCTGGTCCGACTGGCCCGAAACTACTACAAGGAATTGAAGAACCAAACCAACAGACGGAAAGCCAACAGAAGAAAGGACGAACCAGCTGAACCCGCAAATGAAAAGAACAAGCCCAACGTGACTTGCTACGAGTGCAAGAAGAAGGGTCACTACAAGACGGAGTGTCCGAACCTAAAGGAGACCAAGAAGAATAGAAGGAAAAAGGTACTTCAGGCAACGTGGGACGAGTCCTCCTCTCCGAAGAAGAAGAGGTCCCACAGTCGAACCTACTCGCACTAACCGCCTCAGAAAAAGTCGAGACCGAATCAGAATCAGAACAGGACGACGACAGACTGACATTTTCAGAAGACGGTGAAATTAAGGTAAGTGGTTTTACTAGAAGTCAGTTAAATGAGTTAATTTCTTATCTTTCTCGAGATTTGGTGAAAGCTAAACTCGAGTCGAATCCCTCCGACAGGAAGTAAAACTCCTGAAAGAGGGAGCTGACTCTAGACCCTTAACTGAGAAGGTTCAAGAAGGAACCTCTACTCAAGTTGAAAAACTTGAGAAAGAGAACTCCTCCCTGAAAACTCAGGTTAAGGATCTTAGATCAGCTTTAGAACGATTCACTTCTGGTTCCAAGGGTCTTGACATGATTCTTGGAAAATAGAAGTCGGTTCTAAATCGATCCAGACTAGGTTATAGAACCAAATCTAGACAAAGATCCTACTTTGCTGTACTGAACCAGTCCAGAAATAAAGTTCAGGCATGGGTACCCAAACTATGTATGAACAAACAAACTGGATCAAATCAATACTAGATCCCCAAGGACAAGATTCACATCTTGCCAGACCATTATCGTGGCTTTAGTCCAGGGGGAGCCAAATTGAAAACAATATTTATTGTTAGATAAAATTCAATTCTTGCTTGCAATTTGCATGATTGATTGTTTACTTAATTTCTGCAATTTACCATGTTTAGATTTAGGAATGGTTAGTTTAAGGACTGAACCAACTTAACTGAGATTTGAACAACATAGTATTGGGTGGCGGTGAGATGATAGTACGTTAGGGAAACCAATTCTAATAAGTTCAAGTATTCTCTACATGGTCTCTTTAGACTGGTGAAACTAGCCGAAGCTACCGATCCAAGACCCAAACTAGTTAGACCAAAATTTTTCAAAGATTAATTTTGAAAATGAAATTTCATTAAAAGGCTTTGTCAAGGAAAGGGTTGATGATCCAATAAGGCTACGGCCAAAGAAGGCCTAGTGCCTCGCCAAGACCTGGAAGCCAATTTTTGAAATTCAAATTCAAACTAGTCTCTGTTAAATTCAAATCTAACACAAATTTTCAGTTAGTTTAGATTTAAACATTCTTTTCAAAATAAATTCAATTGTTTTCAAAATTAATTAAGTTTTTCAAAATAAAACATGTTTTTCTCAAAAATTCTTTTATCAAAACCTGTCTCACAAAACCTATAAGGCTAACGTGATTGAAAACCCTAGATTGGGTGAGACAGTAAAATTATACTCAATTGAAATTCCTTTAATACTAATATTATGGTTTAATCCTGTAGTTCAGAACATAGTCATACCATGGTCAACATAGTCAAACCATGGTCAACGTAGTCAAACCAGGGTCAACATAGTCAAACCATGGTCAACGTAGTCAACCCATGGTCAAAGCAGTCAAACCATAGTCAAGGCAGTCAAATCCCTTCAAACCATGGTCAAACCAATTAAACCATGGTCAAATGATCACAAAACATCAAAAGTGTCACTTCCTACATGATCCGGGCGCCCGTGACTCCCTGGGCGCCCCCCCACGACTTTCTCTTCTCTCAAGGCAAAAAGCTGCCTTTATCCCTTGACCGGGGCGCCCGGAACCATGCGGGCGCCCCCATACCAGTCAAAGCAGCAAAGCTGCAAATTTCAGCCTGACCGGGGCGCCCGGGTCTTTGCGGGCACCCCCAACCAGCACTAGTCACTGCCAAAGGTAGTAGACTGCTGTCCCGGGCGCCCCCAATAAACTGCCTATAAAAAGGCAACCGAACTCCCTCTTCTTCCCACACCAAAAACCATCCTCCTTCCTCACTTCCTTCCTTCCAAAGAGATCAAGTGACACTTGTGCTTCCTCAATCTCAACCATGCCTCCCCGGTATGATTTCTTTTATGCATTTAGAATTATTTTCTTAATTTCTTTCTTATAAATGCATGTTTCTTAACTTAGAAAACGCCGAGTGAACCAAGTGAACCCCGATACCGAACCGAGTCCCGACCCTAGGTTTCCAACTCTAGAACTTTGTAATAAGTTTGCTCGAACAACCTATAAGCCTATCAAAACTAGTTATCTAAATAGACACTTCTTCACCCAATCTTGTCCGTTAGCCATGAATGTTATAAACTTTTATCAACTAGACAATCTAGTGTTCTGCACTCATTCAATTAACACATCTTTATGTGCAGAATTCTATAATAACATCGTTCGACAAAACGATCTCATGTTTGTCACTACTGTTCAAGGGATACCCTTGTCGATCACCCCTACTTTACTAAATCGATTTCTTAGACTACGACCCTCCCAGTCCACTTTTTGTTGCTATCCACCTAGGGATCCTCCATTTGATGCTCCCTACTCTCACATTACTCTAGACACTCTCTACTCCTATATCTATAGGGAAGCTAGACTCCCCGTAGCTAGACGATTTCAGTCCGTTGACCTTCAGGCCCAGGACTACGCCCTGTACAGAGTCCTGGTCCGCTGTATTTTACCACTATCCACTAGGGATGTCGCAACCATATGACCTTTTCATGCCTTCCTTCTGTATGCCCTAATCCATTATCTTGACATTGACATTGGACTACACATGTTTCATACTATTCTGCATGCGTCCAGTGTCACCACTCAGGGACGAGTGCGCACTCCCTTCTGCCACATCATCACCTCCATCCTTCATCACCACGGTCGTGACATTACCGTAGGTGAAATAACAGCGATGATCGATTTTGATGAGATAGGGTTTAGGAACTTCTCTTTAGCTGGTATAGAGGTATCGGTCACCGGGGTTTTGACTTGGAGACGACAGCGAGCCGGAGCTCAGATCGACTTAGACGAGGAGGTGGAAGTTGATGTCGCCGATTTGGCAGCAGAGGCTCGAGCACATATAGACGAGCCCCCTCCACCGACACTCTATGAGAGAGTGACACGGCTGGAGACACAAGTCCAGAGCCTCCGAGAGGAAGTGGAGGCAAACCATGCTGAAGATATGGAGACAAATCTAGGTTATTACACTGACTATATGAGTGCACTTAGAGCTGAGAGGGAGACCAGAGACGCACAGTATCACGAGATGATGGAGCTGTTTCGATCCTGGCAGCCAGGCTCTTCTGATCATCCTGGTCCCTCCTAGATTTGATTAACTTTGTACCAGTGACTATATGACTGCCTCTACTCAGTAGGGTTGACTCATGTTCTGACTTGTATGACTGTGCTGATTCTCTCTGTTGACTAGCTGACTTATGGAGATGAGTACTTGTTTTTCTCTACTATTTGATCGGCAGTTAGGATTATGCTTGGTAGAATAGATTTAGTCTACTGTTGGTTTTCTTACTCAGTTCAAAATCAGCTTTTAAAGTAGTTTTTAAAATGCTTTTAAAATCATCTTTTACTTAGTTTTGAAAAGTTTTAAAAATAAATTTTTTTTACTTAGTTTTATTTTAACAAAAAACTACCCCCTTCAAAATTAGGGCTTTTTTCGCAAATGGACTTAGCCTAGGCCCTAACCCTAGAACTGCATGCACCTATAGATTTAGAAGTCAGCATCTCACAAGCACCTTAGGGTAATTTTGATTGATAACCTAGAATGGGGTGAGATGCTTAGGTCTTTGTCTTAATTCAAGATGCTTTAAGTCAGTGCATCTGCAGTAATTGGGGCACTAAATACAACTTACACAGTAATCAAGTTAAGTGTCAAGTTTAGAAAATCTAACTTGAACAGAACACTTAACTTGACTAACCCTAGCGAAAATTACTGCTTATAGCAGTTAGTAAGTAGCTAATTGGGTTAGATAGGACCTTAAAAGAGAAAATTGAAACTGATTTACTTTAATTCATATCCTGAACTGATTCAGTACAGCGAATTATGCAAGTTATTATTTTCTTTTATGCAATTTAATTATCATGTTCTGCTATACTTCTTTGTTTTTGATATATGACAAAGGAGGAGAGATAGGAAAGGAGAGTTTAAAATTCTTTAAAATTCTTTCTCTAAATCCAAAATTTCAAACTCTATATTCAAAAAGTACTTAATTCAGTTTTCAAAAGTACTAAGGTTTTCTAAGTATTTAAAAGTTTTCAAAGCTTTCTTAGTACTTTAAACTAAAGTTTTTCAAATTTTCCAAAGTACTTTAAACTTAAATTTTTTAAAATTTTACTAAGTACTTAAAACTTAAATTTTTTCAAATTTTACTAAGTACTTAAAACTAAAATTTTTCAGATTTTCCTAAGTACTTAAAACTTAAATTTTTCTAAGTATTTTAAACCTAAGTTTTCAAAAATCTTCTAAGTACTTTAAACTTAAGTTTTCAAAAACTTTATGAGTACTTAAACTTAAATTTTTGAAACTTTCTTTAGTACTCAAACTTAAGTTTTCAAAATCCTTCGTAATACTTAAACTTATGTTTTCAAATTTATCTAAGTATTTAAATTTAAATTTTCTACCAGTATAAATTTTCCAAAAGTGCACAACCAAAATTATTTCAGAAAATATGTCTTTAAAGTTTAAGTTGAAAATTATTCTAAGTAAAATTAAATCCATCTTTAGACTTAGAATATATTTTCAAAACCCCACGAATTTTTGAAAAATCTAGGGGGAGATTCCTTCTAGGGGGAGGAAACAAAATTTCAGTTTACTTGTTCTGATTAACTTAACTTTTTGAATCAGAGTTGCCATAAATCAAAAAGGGGGAGATTGTTGGTGCAGAAAGCACCCAAGTCGAACCTGTGTTTTGATAATGGCAAAAGGGTTCAAAAGTTAAGGTATAATGTTTATCTAATATGTTACTCAAGTGTGCAGGAAAAGTCCTAGCGAAGGACTGCTAGGCACCTGGAAGGAATGCCAGGATACAAAGCCCTAGCGAAGGACTGTTAGGCACCTGGCGAAAGAATGCCAGGATACAAAGCCTTAGAGAAGGACTGCTAGGCACCTGGCGAAGGAAGGCCAGGATACAAAGACCTAGCGAAGGACTACTAGGCACCAAGCGAAGGACGGCTTGGTACTGAAGACCTGGCGAAGGACAGCTAGGCACCTGGCGAAGGACTGCTGGGCAAAAGTCCAACCGGAGGAGCCGGTTGGCATCAGGTAAATTCTCCCGAGAGGAGTAGGTGAGGACACATTCCCCGTCGAGGGAACAGTAGGCGTCGGTTCGACCTAGGGCTCCATTTGGGAGACCCAATGTCAGAACCAAGATAGCTAAGGCTGTATAAACTTAATACTCTATTGCTTTGTACTTGTTTTGGACTAACCCTGGATGCAGGACCGAAGGAATGAGTCATTGCAGCTCAGAACGCCTTAAAGGAGTTAGGCAGCAGCTGAGCAGGGCGCCCCCAGTGTTCCGGGCGCCCCCAAGGGCACCACAAAACAGACTAAGCAAAAAGAGTATTTCGGCAGTTCATGGGCAAGGCGCCCCCGTGCTCCCGGGCGCCCCCCATGCTCCCGGGCGCCCCCAGCGTCCCGGGCGCCCCCAGTTCAAAGCTAACGAAGCAGAAGCCAACGAAGCCAACGGATAAGAGTTGACCCAGTCAACACAGGCGCCCCCAGCATCCCAGGCACCCCCGTCAAAGCCTGATCCCGAGTTTGAAGGGATCAGAGCTGACCGAGTGGAACTTGGATCAGCTGACATGTGGGGGGGGGGGGCGCCCCCGACGTTCCGGGTGCCCCCAGGGGCTATAAAAAGGCCCTCGACCCCAAGGCTTCTGAAATCACTTCTTCCAATGCATTCACGCTCTTCTACGCTCACGCTCTGCTCCGGAAACCTCCCGACTCGAGATACAAGCGCCGACGATGTCCCTCTGCTCTGAAAATACAATCTACAACGGACGTCGGTAACGAAGAGCTTCTTTTAAGTTTACTGCACTAGTCTTGTAATATATCTTGTAAATTGTTTTTGCGACATATAGAATTGCCCGCAGAAAACGGTCAACGACCGTGGGCCTTGGAGTAGGAGCTGATCGCGACTCCGAACCAAGTAAAAAACTTGATGTTTGCGTGTGTTTGTGTTAATTTCTGCTGTGCATTCTCTATTTCTTAATCCGAACGTTTTACGATATTCACCCCCCTCTATCGTTTCTCACGATCCAACACTAAGTACCCCGGGCATCCGTAGCACCGCGAGTCATTAGAGATTTTAATTCTTGGTTGGGAGTCCGTAACACCCAGACCAAGCTTAAGTACCCCAGGCATTCGCAGCACCGTGAGTCATTAGAGTTTTTAATTCTTGGTTGGGAGTTCGTAGCACCCAGACCAAGCCTAAGTACCCTGGGCATTCGGAGCGCCGCGAGGCATTAGGGTTTTTGTTCTTGGTTGGGAGTCCGCAACACCCAGACCAAGCCCAAGTACCTCGGGCATCCGCAGCACCATGAGGCAATATGGTTTTTATTCTTGGTTAAGAGTCCGTGGCACCCTGACCAAGCCTAAGTACCCCGAGCATCCACAGCACCGCGAGGCATTAGCGTTTTTGATTCTTGGTTGAGAGTCCGTAGCACCCAAACCAAGCCTAAGTACCTCGGGCATCCGCAGCACTGCGAGGTATTAGGGTTTTTATTCTTAGTTGGAAGTCCATGGCACCCAGACCAAGCCTAAGTACCCTAGGCATCCGCAGCAACGCGCGGCATTAGGGTTTTTAATTGTTGGTTGGGAGTCCGTAGCACCCAGACCAATCCGAAGTACCCTGGGCATCCGTAGCACCGCGAGGCATTAAGGTTTTTGTTCTTGGTTGGGAGTCCTTAGCACCCAAACCAAGCCTAAGTACCTCGGGCATCAGTAGCACCATGAGACATTAGGGTTTTTATTCTTGGTTTGGAGTTCATAGCACCCAGACCAACCCTAAGTACCCCGGGCATCCGCAACACCATGAGGCATTAGGGTTTTTGATTCTTGGTTGAGAGTCCGTAGCACCTAGACCAAGCCTAAGTACATCGGGCATTCCGCATCACCGCGAGGTATTAGGGTTTTTATTCTTGGTTGGGAGTCCGTAGCACCCATACCAAGCCTAAGTACCTCGGGTATCCGTAGCTCCATGAGACATTAGGGTTTTTATTCTTGGTTGGGAGTTTGTAACACCCACACCAAGCATATGTACCCCGGGCATCCGCAGCACCGTGAGGTATTAGGGTTTTTGATTCTTGGTTGGGAGTCAGTAGCACCTAGACCAAGCCTAAGTACCCCGGGCATCCGCTGTGTTGAGGCAATCGACACTAAAATGATTGGAAGATCATGGTTTTGATGTGTGTGTGTGAATATGTTTAAGGTTAGAGTATTATGTTGTATTTGATGTGTGTGATTGAGTTTGCAGGACTTGGAGAATCACACATGGTGAACATATCCGAGGGACGAGAGTCGAGGGAGGAGGACTCCAAGGGCAAGCCGGGAAGTGGACTTCAAGGGCACACGTGAAGGGTGGCATGGAGGCAAGCCAAGGGAAGGCTTGTGTGCGCATCCGAGGGACGAGAGCCAGAGGAAGATGACTTCAAGGGGTGAGCCAAGGAGTGAACCTGAAGGCACACGTGAAGGAGTATGTGAAGATTCGCTGGAAGTGAGTGGGCAGTCGACTGGCCAGAGGGCAGTCGACTGCCGAAACTCACAGAAGGTTTTCAGCCTTCTACCAGTCGACTGGCCCAGAGGCAGTCGACTGGTATACCCTGAAAACTAGCCGTTGGCTAGCAATTAATGCTAGGCCAGTCGACTGCCCCAAGGGCAGTCGACTGGTGCGGGGCTGGACAGACTGCGAGTTTGTCCTGTTCTCCTATAAAAGGAGGACCTTTTTACACGTGACCAGTACGGTTCCGTACTGTAACGAAGTGCTGCTCGTGTGAAAAGTCCTCTCATCTTTCTCTCTCTTCAATTATTGCATTCTATAAAGAGGAAGACAACACTGCTGTAAAGGTTTCTCCACCTGAAGGAGATTTTTGATAGTGGAGGTGGTGTACATGCGTGGATCCTCGGATTAGTCACCCATTTGGGTGGATACCAAATAAATTTCAGTTGTTAGCATTGTTTTATTTTCTTTTGCATATTATTGTTTCCGTTGCACTAACAACTTTGTAGAGACGTCAACGAAAAAGTGCTATTCACCCCCCCCTCTAGCACGCCAGTCGATCTATCAGTTGGTATCAGAGCCGGTTCATTTCGGAAGAACTCACCGTCAACCGGAGCAAGTGAAATGGCGTTTCAAGAGGTATACAGCACTGCACAACCACCCTTCTTCGACGGGAACGACTTCGCATACTGGAAAGGTAGGATGCAATATTACCTTTTAAACGATATTGAAAATTGGATTAGCATTGCAGATGGATTCGATGCCCCCGTCGATGAAAGAGGGGAACCGACACCGATGAGATCCAGATCGAAAGAGGTCATGAAGAGGGCGCAGTCAAATGCCAAGGCCACCACCACACTGTAGTGTGGGCTCTCAAAGGAGCAATTCAACAAAGTGGGGTCGTTCAAGAGCGCCAAGGAATTGTGGGACAAATTGGTGGAACTGAACGAAGGGTCAAACGAGTCCAGAAGAGCAAAGAAAGACCTGCTCGTGGCCCAACTCCAATCCCTGCCCATGAAGAGCAACGAGACTATCAGCCAGCTGCATGGTAGGGTGAAGGAGGTCATCAACGAGCTCCACGTGATTGGAGAAAAGATCGAGAACTGAGATATCGTCAGGTATGTCCTACAAGCCTTCCCAAGAACTACCTTGTGGGCATCCATGGTTGATGCCTACAAAGTATCAAGGGATTTGTCCATAGTTAAATTAGATGATCTATTCTGTGAATTTGAATTGCACGAGCAAGCTAACATCTTAGCCAAAGAGAAAAGTATTGCTTTTATTGTAGAAAAGGAGGAGAAGAAGAAGAACGAGAAGAAGAAGGTGGTCTACTCCTCCTCATCCGACTCAGAGGAGTCCAGCGCCTCCTTGGATAGTGATCAAGAGGCATTCATGGTAAGAAAATTTCGTAAAGCCTTCAAATGTTTTCTAACAAATCGTATGCTAGGAAAGGGTCCAAAGGCAAGGGTAAGGCCAAGGACATCATCTGCTACAACTGCCACCAAGAGGGACACATGAAGAACGAGTGCCCTCAACTGAAGAGAAGAGATGACAAGAAGGAGGAGAAGAAGAAAGGTGACAAGAAGAAGTCAAAGGGAAAGGAGAAGGGTGCCACCAACATCAAGGCGACCTGGGATGATCCATCATCCTTGGAGGAGGAAGAAGAGCAAGTCTCACATTTTGCTCTCATGGCAATGGATCACTCAGACTCATCAGATGATGAAAGAAGCTCAAGCAGTGATGAAAGCGACTCCTCATCATCATCATCCTAGTCATAAGCATCGGTAAGTGAGGTATACCACTTACCCTCCTCTACATTAGTTAACATTATTTCTAGCACTAACATGGATTTAGCTAAAGCTAGAAGTAAGATTAAGGATCTAAAAGATGAGATTGCCATGCTTAGAGTAGAATCTATAAAACTTAAGGAAGAATTACATGCTAGTTCTCTTACATCACATGCTTCATGTTTTGAAACTGAAAATAGGGAACTAAAGAAAAAGGTAGATGACCTCACAAGGGCACTTAGGAAATTTCAAGTGGGGTCTAGCAACTTAGATATGATAATAAACAGTCAAAGGGTCGTCTATAACAAAGCCGGATTAAGTTATAGGCCAAAGACAATGGAAGTGGCCTTTGTCTAACTCATGGGTAGGATTGGTGCATCCAGGGGACAAGGGTTTAAGGGAAACACCAAGAGGGCATGGGTGCCTAAATGATTTTTAAATGATACTTGTGGATCACAAATTTGGGTACCAAAAGAGTATGTTTTCCATGTTGTGTAGGTGAAGGTGAAGGAGGCCTCAACCATGTGGATAGTAGATAGTGGATGCTCAAGATATATGACCGGAGATGTGAGCAAGTTCACTACTATTAGCTATTTAAGAGAAGGGACGGTCTCCTTTGGGAATAGTGAAAAACTGAGAATTATTGGTAAGGGCACCATTGAGGTATCTCCTACAATTTCTATACATAAGGTACTTTTAATTAAAGATATGAAGTTTAACTTACTTAGTGTGAGTCAGTTATGTGATGCAGACTTTAGGGTTGAATTTCATGCTAGGAAGTTCATAATAAGACAAAATGATTCGAATAATGTCATATTAGAAGGGTATAGAGAGGCCAACTTGTATTATCTTGATCTTTCTTATGCTACTAACAATTTGGCTAAGTGTTTCATGTCTAAAGAAGAAGAAGGGTGGTTGTGGCACCAGAGGCTTGGACATGTCAACATGAGAAGCATAGCAAGAGTGGCCAAAGAAGAGTTGGTGAAGGGGCTACCTATGATCAAGTATGAGAAGACCAAGTTGTGTGATGCATGCCAAGAGGGTAAGCAATCAAAATCATCACATAAAGGTAAAACCCTAACCACTACTACTTTACCATTGAACTCCTACATATTGATCTATTTGATTGCCATAATACTCCCTCACTTGTAGGGAGTAAATATTGTTTAGTCATAGTAGATGATTTTTCTAGGTTTACATGGGTTTTCTTTATGAAACATAAGGACGATACCCTAGAAATATTTATAGGATTTAGTAAAAGGGTAGAAAATGAAAAACACCTCAAAATCAATCGAATTAGGAGTGACCACGGTGGGGAGTTCCAAAATTCAAGTTTCTCACAATTTTATGTAGAAAATGGATATAAGCATGAATTTTCATGCCCAAGGACTCCTCAACAAAATGGGGTAGTTGAGAGGAGAAACAGAGCCCTACAAGAAGCTGCTAGGACTATGCTTAATGCATATTCCCTTCCTAGCTACTTTTAGGCCAAAGCGGTTAACACCGCTTGTTACATTCAAAACCGGGTTTTGGTACATAGGTTCCTAGGAAAAACACCTTTTGAATTATGGAATGGGAGAGTTCCGCAAGTCCACTACTTTAGAGTCTTTGGATGTAAAGTCTATATTTTAAATACCAAAGATGACCTAAGGAAATTTGAGTCAAAAGCTGATGAGGGAATTCTAGATGGGTACTCATCAACTAGTAGGGGATATAGATTTTACAACAAAAGGAAAAAAGTGATTGAGGAGTCCTCAAATGTTAACTTTGATGAATCTACAAGTACCTACCCTAGAAAAGCCTTAATTGATAAGGACATGGAAGAAGTCCAACCCCTTGCCCAAAGAATCCAAGACCTACATTTGGAGGGAAATGATCAAGGGGGAGTACGGAGTACCCTAGAGGATGAGGAAGAAGTAGTTAATGAACCCACAACCTCTATGCCCTTGAGACATCATCAAGATCACCCTATTGACCAAATAGTTGGTGATGTCACTCAAGGAGTAAGGACTAGGTCGTATTTTAGAGACCAAACTAGTCAAATAGCCTTAATCTCTCAATTAGAACCTAAGTCTATTGATGAAGCATTGGGAGATGTAGATTGGGTATTAGCCATGTAAGAAGAGCTAAATCAATTTGAGAGAAGTGAGGTTTGGGATTTGGTTCCTAGCCCAATGATTGCACCATTGTAACCACAAGATGGGTCTTTAGGAACAAACTAGATGACCAAGGCAAAATCACTAGGAACAAGGCTAGATTGGTAGCTAGGGGATTTAACCAAGTTGAGGGATTAGATTATGATGAGACTTATGCCCCCGTAGCTAGATTAGAGTCCATTAGAATTCTACTAGCCTATGCCACTCACATGGGTTTCACACTTCACTAAATGGATGTGAAGTCGACATTCCTTAATGGGATCATTAAGGAAGAGGTCTATGTAGAACAACCCCCCAGGTTTGAGGACCCTAATTAACATGTCTACAAATTGAGAAAAGCCTTATATGGATTGAAACAAGCTCCCCGGGCTTGGTATGAAAGGCTTTCTTCATTTCTAGTATCTAAGGGGTTTAGGAGAGGAACAATTGACCCTACTTTATTCCTAAAATCTAAGGATAAGGACATATTTGTTGCCCAAGTGTATGTAGATGATATCATTTTTGGGTCAACAAATAATGACTTCTTACAAGAATTCATCAAATGTATGGAAGATAAATTTGAAATGAGTCTTGTAGGAGAGCTAACATTCTTTTTAGGACTTCAAGTTAAGCAAATTAATGAAGGTACACATGTTTTTCAAACTAAATATTCTAAGGAAATGCTAAAGAAATTTGCCTAGAAAATGCTGAGGTAGCACCTACCCCCATAGGAACAAATGTGAAAATGGATAGTGACCTTGAAGGGAAAATGGTAGACTCTAAGCAATATAGGAGCATGATTGGTAGCTTACTATATCTAACCACTAGTAGACCCGATATACTTTTTGCAATAGGTATGTGTGCAAGGTACAAATCATGTGCCAAAGAGTCCCATTTGGTTGTAGTTAAGAGGATCCTAAGGTATGTCAAAGGTACCCTCAATATCGGACTTTGGTATCCTAGAGCCCCTAGTGTTGATCTTATTGGATACATCGACTCAGACTATGCGGGATGTAAGCTAGATAGGAAGAGTACTAGTGGAGGGTGCCAATTCCTTGGGTATTCCTTAGTTAGTTGGAGTAGTAGGAAACAACCATGCGTTGCCCTATCAACAACGGAGGTGGAATATGTGGCAATGGGTGGGTGTGTTTCCCAACTCCTTTGGATCATGCACACTTTAGAAGATTATGAGTTACATTATTCCAAGGTCAAAGTCTTGTGTGATAATGTAAGTACAATCAACTTGACCAAAAATCCGGTTCACCACTATAGGACCAAACACATTGAAGTGAAACATCACTTCATTAGAGATCATGTGGCAAGGGGAGACATAGAACTATACTATGTTGAATCAAAGTCGAACCTAGCCGACATTTTTACCAAGCCTCTTCCCGAATCGGAGTTTACATCCTTAAGAAGAGGCCTTGGAATGTGTTTTGTAGAAGTATAGGATGAACCTTGGGATATTACATTTGAAAAAGTGTGCTTGGTCTATTAGGGTGATACATTTGGTTCACTTGTGCTTGTGGTATATTGTTGAATCATTAAAAGTATCAAAATATGAAAACTATACCAACTATAGGAAGGCAAGTGTTTAATTAATGGACACTTTGCCCAAAGATCATAGTTGGACATTTTAAACCTTTGAAAACCATTTTATGTTTTATATGCTTTGCCATACTTTTGAAAGATATATGATTTCAAAATTAGATTGTAATTTTGATACAAAACTTAGTAATTTTCAAGGATGTTGAGTTTTTATCAAAAGTCATGCATGTTTGAAATTTTATATGGACTAATATTTTTCCTTGATAGAATATATCATTTCAAACATGTCTGCAAAATTTTACAATTTTTGGAATTTTCTGGATTTTTCTGGGCGTTTCTGAAATTCGACAGAAAAGCTGAAAATTCTGACTGATAGCGTATCAGCCGACTGCCCCATGGGCAATCGACTGGCACGTCTATTTTCATATTCTGAAACCTTTTTCAGAAATCCAACTTTCTCTAATTTGATGCCATTGGGTTGGGTTGCTTGAGACAATCATTTTGATGGTGCCAAAGGGGGAGAATGGGTGGTTTAAGTTAGAATTTTGACTTGAAATGGATGGTTTAAGGTATTTTATCTAACATAGACCTTCGATGATTAAAAATGGGAGAAGACATGGATTAAGGGGGAGGTTACCTCTTAGGTTTTGATATGTCTTGCATTTTTAATGTTGTTTAGTGCTAAGTGGAAACTTAACTTGGATTATGAGTAGAATTGAAAATGGGAGAAGACATGGATTAAGGGGGAGGTACCTCTTAGGTTTGCTATGTCTTATGTTTTTCAATTGCTATCTATTGTTACTGTTATTGTTGGCTGTTATTTATCTCTAAACTTAAACATATTGTCACACATCAAAAAGGGGAGATTGTTGAGGCAATCGACCCTAAAATGATTGGAAGATCATGGTTTTGATGTGTGTGTGTGAATATGTTTAAAGTTAGAGTGTTATGTTATATTTGATGTGTGTGATTGAGTTTGCAGGACTTGGAGAATCACACATGGTGAACATGTCCGAGGGACGAGAGCCGAGGGAGGAGGACTCCAAGGGCAAGCCGAGAAGTGGACTTCAAGGGCACACGTGAAGGGTGGCATGGAGGCAAGCCAAGGGAAAGCTTGTGTGCGCATCCGAGGGACGAGAGCCAGAGGAAGATGACTTCAAGGGGCGAGCCAAGGAGTGAACCTGAAGGCACACGTGAAGGAGTATGTAAAGATTGGCTGGAAGTGAGTGGGCAGTCGACTGCCAAAACTCACAAAAGATTTTCAGCCTTCTACCAGTCGACTGGCCCAGAGGCAGTCGACTGGTATACCCCGAAAACTAGCCATTGGCTAGCCGTTGGCTAGCAATTAATGCTAGGCCAGTCGACTACCCCAGGGGCAGTCGACTGGTGCGGGGCTGGACAGACTGCGAGTTTGTCCTGTTCTCCTATAAAAGGAGGACCTTTTTGCACGTGAGTGATACGGTTCCGTACTGTAACAAAGTGTTGCTCGTGAGAAAAGTCCTCTCATCTTCCTCTCTCTTCAATTACTGTATTCTATAAAGAGGAAGACAACACCGCTGTAAAGGTTTCTCCACCTGAAAGAGATTTTTGATAGTGGAGGTGGTGTATGTGCGTGGATCCTTGGATTAGTCACCCATTTGGGTGGATACCAAGTAAATTTCAGTTGTTAGCATTGTTTTATTGTCCTTTGCATGTTATTGTTTCCGCTGCGCTAACAACTTTGTAGAGACGTCAACGAAAAAGTGCTATTCACCCCCTCCTCTAGCACGCCAGTCGATCTATCATGCTGCACCGCTAGACATTAGGATTTTTGATTCTTGGTTGGGAGTCCGTAGCACCCAGACCAAGCCTATGTATGTCGGGCATCCGCAGTATCGCGAGGTATTAGAGTTTTTATTCTTGGTTGAGTGTCTGTAGCACCCAAACCAAGCCTAAGTACCTCGGGCATCCGCAACACCGCGAGGTATTAGGGTTTGGGATACTTGGTCGGGCATCCATAGCATCCAGACCAAGCCTAAGTACCCTGAGCATCCGCAATACCACAAGGCATTAGGGTTTTTATTCTTAGTTGGGAGTTCATAGCACCCAGACCAAGCCTAAATACCCCGGGCTTCTGCTGCACCGCGAGGCATTAGGGTTTTTGATTTTGGGTTGAGAGTCCGTAGCACCCAGGCCAAGCCTAAGTACATCGGGCATCCGCAGCACCGCTAGGTATTAGGGTTTTTATTCTTTTTTGGGAGTCCATAGCTCCAAGACTAAGCCTATGTACCTCGCGTATTCGCAGCACCACGAGGCATTAGGGTTTTTATTCTTGGTTGGTAGTCCGTAGCACCCAGACCAAGCCTAAGTACCCCGGGCATTCGCAGCACAGCGAGGCATTAGGGTTTTTGATTCTTGGTTGGGAGTCCGTAACACCCTGACCAAGCCTAAGTACCCCGGGCATCCGCAGCACCGCGAGGAATTAGGTTTTTTGATTCTTGGTTGGGAGTCTGTAGCACCCAGACCAAGCCTAAGTACCTCGGGCATCCGCAGCACTGCGAGGTATTAGGGATTTTATTCTTGGTTGGGAGTCCGTAGCACTCAGACCAAGCCTAAGTACCTCGGGCATCCGCAACACCGTGAGGTATTAGGGTTTGGGTTACTTGGTCGGGCATCCATAGCACCTAGACCAAGCCTATGTACCCCGGGCATCCGCAGCACCACGAGGCATTAGAGTTTTTATTCCTGGTTGGGAGTCCGTAGCACCCAGACCAAGCCTAGTACCCTGGGCATCTGCAACACCGCGAGGCACTAGGTTTCTTGATTCTTCGGTAGTACATTAGTATTTTGGAGAGGGCACCTTTATTGCTTGAATTCGCTCAAGGCAGCAAAAATACATAGGTGGGTACACAATGAAAAATAGATCTTACCGGGACCGGAAGGGTCAGAGATAGTTGGCCTGCCCAAGCCTCTCGAGCCTTTTGTCCCTCTTCCCCTGTGCATGACCTATTGGGACTTTGACGTTTATCTAGAGAGGGGTGAATGGCTTCTTTTCCTACAAAGTTAGTGTGCACAAGCGGAAAACTAAAAATAATAAACTTAAACAATCGCTAACACAAACCGTTTACGTGGTTCGGAGATAAATCTCCTACTCCACGGCTGTCCGTAAGGTGGACGATCCTGATCCTTCGGTGGATGACTCCCCGGAATACTTTCGGCTAGCTCTTGTCGCTCCTTGTGGGTGGAGAAACCTCGCCACAATCATTTGACAACTTCTGAGTATGTTTAGGCTACTAATAGGCTTTACCCAAGCTTGTTTTGTCAAGATGAAACAGCAAAAAATGAGCCCTCTTAAATAGTGCTTGATATTGTTCTGACCGTTACCAGTCCACTGGTGCTACCACCAGTCGACTGGTCCTCATGAATTTGAATGTCACAGCCTGACGCTTCATATTCTGGTCGACACCAGTCGACTGATACCAGGATTAGTTGACTGATCTTTCTATGCTCTTCATCAGCCGACTGATCCAAGCATCAGTCGACTGCCACCTAAGGTTTCCCTTCCCGTGTACAATTCTCTCAGCACTCAAACCCTAGGATTTCCCTAGTACAATTCTCTCAGCACTCGAACCCTCACGACTTAGCTGACTCTTCATCTAGCAGCCTCGACCTGTTGCCTTCAATCCTTCTTCGACTTTGGCTCTCGTCCCTTGGATGCATGCAAGCCCACGGCTCATCTCCCATGTCATCCTTCGCATATGCCTCGAAGTGCGCTTCCCTCGGCTCATCATTCTTGCTTCCAGCAGCCTTGACCTATTGCCTTCAAGCCTTCTTTGACATCAGCTCTCATCCCTCGGATGCAAGCAAGCCCACGGCTCGTCTTCCCATGCCACCCTTCATGTATGCTGTAAGACCAGTGCCGTCGATAGACGGGGGAGGGGGGGTGAATATCGACCATAAAAAATCATTCGTGGAAACTCGTAAACTTTTCGTTTGTTCTGGACAGAGTGTTAGATGCACAGCGGAAAACAGAAAGAAAGAACGAACAAAACACAGTGTACACATGATTTTTTACTTGATTCCTAACCGCCCAGGGTCAGTACATCCAAGGCCTAAGCACGGGAATGCCTGTCCACTAACGGTCTCCTTTTCGGACTTTCTGGAGGCGGAGAAACCCGTCTTACAGTGCACAAATTACAATCAACAGAATAAATAAAATACTTGCGGAATGTAAATTCAAACCAAACAAACAAGATTTAAAACTCGGCCGATCTGGACCTCCGAAGTGTCGTGCACTTCCTCCTGGAGCCTCTTGGTCGTAGAGCTTCATCGTTAACGCTTTGTTGTCACTTGGACAGCTTGGAATGGTTTTGGAAGTTCTATTTGTTGGATCGAGAGAACCGATAGAGGGGCGGTGAATATCGGAAATCGTTCAGATTTAGGGATAGAGAAATTGCACAGCGGAAGATAAAAACAAAACACGCGAACACAGTAATTTTTTACTTGGTTCGGAGCCTAGGTCGACTCCTACTCCAAGGCCCACGATCGTTGATCGTTTACTTTGGGCAATTCTATATGAGGCGCAAAAAAAAATAGTTTACAGTTTTGAGTTACAAATATAGCACAGTAAACTTAACAAATAAAAAGAAAACTCTTCTTTTACCGACGTCCGATGTAGGTTGTCTTTTTCGGAGCAGCGGGACGTCGTCGGCGCTTGAGTCACGAGTCAGGAGGTTTCCGGAGCAAAGCGCGAGAGCAGAAGAGCGTAGAAGCGTTGAATCAAGTGTTGCTTGAGCTTTGGGGTCGAGGGCCCTTTATATAGGGCCTGGGGGCGCCCGGGACGTCGGGGGCGCCCCCCCATGTGTCACTCGATCCGGAAGTTGCTCAGTCAGCTTCTGATCCCTTTACATTCGGGATCAGTTTTGACGGGGGCGCTCGGAGCGCTCGGGGCGCCCGCATTGACCGGGTCAAACTTTATCCCGTGGCTCCGCTGGCTTGTGCTTTGATGGCTTGCTATTGGGGGCGCCCGGAGCGTTGGGGGTGCTCGGGAACAGCGGGGGCGCCCGGGAGCACGGGGGCGCCCGGGATAGTAGCTGTCGAAGCTTGCTTTGCTTTCTTGTGTTTTGTGTTTACATTGGGGGCGCCCGGGACACTCCGGGTGCCCTGGTCAGCTGTTGCCTCATTCCTTTGAGGCTTTCTGAGCTGCAGACACTCGTTCCTTTGGTCCTGCATCCAGGGTTAGTCCAAAACACAATAAAACAATAAAATATTAGTTTTTACAGCCTTAGCTGTCTTGGTTCTGACTTTGGGCCTCCTAAATGGAACCCTAGGTCGAACCGACGCCTACTGTTCCCTCGACGGGGAACGCGTCCTCACCTACTCCTCTCGGGAGAATGTACCTGATGCCAACCGCTCCTTTGGTTGGACTTTTGCCTGGCGGTCCTTTGCCAGGTCTTGGATACCGAGCTGTCCTTCGCCCGGTGCCTAGCATTCGTTCGCTAGGGCTTCAGTCCCAAGATGTCCTTCGCCTGGCGCCTAGCAGTCCTTCGCTAGGGCTTTTGACCCTGGCATTCCTTCGCCAGTGCCTAGCAGTCCTTCGCTAGGGCTTTTTGCCCTGGCATTCCTTCGCTAGGGCTTTTTACCCTGGCATTCCTTCGCCAGTGCCTAGCAGTCCTTCGCTAGGGCTTTTTACCCAGCACACTAGACTGACATGTTAGATAACAAGTAAGACTTAACTTTTGAACCCTGTTGCCATTATCAAAACACAGGTTTGACTTTGGTGCTTTCTGCACCAACAATCTCCCCCTTTTTGATTTATGGCAACCCTAGTTCAAAAAGTTAAGTTTAATCAAAGCATGTAAAAACATTAAATTTTGTTCGCTCCCCCTGGAAGGACTCTCCCCATAGATTTTTCAAAAATTCGTGGGGTTCTAAGTTTAAGGGAAAAATTTTTACTTAGAATTTTTCAACAGAAAGCTTCTGTATTTTCAAAGATGATTTTTACACTTTTGAAAACTTAAGTGTAAGTTCTTGGAAATCTTTTGACAACTTAAGGTTTAAAAGTACATAGAAGAGTTTTTGAAAGCATGAGTTTAGAGTACTCAAACGTCTTTCAAAGTTTTTAACTTAAAAATTTTTAACAAAACTTAAGTACTTAGTAAATTTTAAAAAGCTTAAGTACTTAGAAAATTTTGAAAAGCTTTAGTAGTTATAAAAGCTTAAATACTTTGAAAAAAACTTTGAAAGGCTTAAGTACTTAGAAAAACTTTGAAAAGCTTAAGTACTTTTGAAAATTTTGAAAAGTTGGGTTAAGTACTTTTTGAATAAATGATAGATTTTGAAATTTTGAGAGAAAAAAATAAAAGAGTTAAATTTTTTTTTAAATTCTCTCATTTCTTATCTCTCCCCCTTTGCCATATATCAAAAACAGATAAATATAGCAGAAATTAAATTGTACAAAGGAAATGACTTTCATAAAGGAAAATATTTGCATGATTTTGATGTACTGAACCAAGACTTAGACTAAATCAGTTGATTTTCTCTTGTAGGGACCTGTCTAACCCATTTAGCTACTTACTAACTGTTATAAGCAGTAGTTTTCGCTAGGGTTAGTCAAGTTAAGTGTTTCTGTTCAAGTTAGATTTTCTAAACTTGACACTTAACTTGATTGCTGTGTAAGTTGTATTTAGTGCCCCAATTACTGCAGATGCACTGACTTAAAGCATCTTGAATTAAGGCAAAGACCTAAGCATCTCAACCCTTTCTAGGTTATCAATCAAAAGTACCCTAAAGTGCTTGTGAGATGCTGGCTTCTAAATCTATAGGTGCATGCGGTTCTAGGGTTAGGGCCTAGGCTAAGTCCATTTGCGAAAAAGCCCTAGTTTTGAAAGGGGGTAGTTTTGAAAAAAACTAAGTCCGAAAAGATTTTTAAAACTGATTTTAAAAACAACAGTTTTTCAAAATTCTTTTAGAAACTGATTTTTAAATTTAAATAAAGCAAACAAATTCAAAAGTAGAGTTACTCTATTCTACAGAGCACAATCCTAACTGCTGAATAGAAAAGAAACAAGTACTCATAAGCTAGTCAACATAGAAAAGTCAACACAGTCATACAGTCAAACATAAGTCAACCCTACTGAATAGGGGCAGTCAAATCTACGAGCAAATCTAGGACGAGGGACCGGGATGATCAGATGGGCCAGGCTGCCATGAATCGAATCGTGCCATCATCTCAATGTATCGTGCATCAGCCACTTTTGGATCGGCTCTACGAGCGTCCATCTGCTCGATGTGTTAGGCCTCGACCTCCTCTCGGAGACTGTGGATCTCCGTCTGTATCTGTGTGAGACGCTGGTCGAGGGTCGGTGGTGGAGGCTCGTCTATGTGTGCTCGGGCGGCTGCTGCTATGTCTCCAACATCGACCTCAACCTCCTCGTCTGAGTCGATCGGGGCCCCGGCCTGCTATCGTCTCCAACTCAAAACCCCGGTAGCCGATACCTCTAGACCCGCTAACGAGAAGTTCCTAAATCCTATTTCATCAAAGTCGGTCATAGCGGTTATTTCACCCATGGTAATGTCGCGACCGTGGTGATGAAGGAGAGAGGTGATGATGTGGCAGTATGGAGTGCGGACTCGTCCCTGGGTCGTAACACTGGACGCATGCAGAATAGTATGAAACATGTGTAGTCCAATGTCAATGTCAAGGTGATGGACTAGGGCATACAAAAGGAAGGCATGAAAGGGTCGCATGGTCCGGAGATCTCTAGTGGAGAGTGGTAAGATACAGCGGACCAGGACTCTGTATAGGGCATAGTCCTGTGCCTGAAGGTCAACGGCTTGGAATCGTCTATTTGCGGGGAGTCTGGCATCCCTATAGAAGTAGGAGTGGATAGTGTCTAAGGTGATGTGAGAGTAGGGAGGATCAAATGGAGGATTCCTAGGTGGATAGCAGCAGAATGTGGACTGGGAGGGTCGTAGTCCAAGGAATCGGTTCAGCAAAGTAGGGGTGATAGACAGAGGTATTCCTTGAACAGTAGTGTAAAACATGAGATTATATTGTCGAACTATGTTATTGTAGAATTCTACACATAATGATTCATTAATGGTATGAGTGCAGAAGACAAGATTATCTAATTGATAAAAGTTTATAATATTCATGGCTACGGGCCATGATTGAGTAAAGAAATGTCTATTAAGATAGCTTGTCTTAATAGGCTTGTAAATGGTTTGAGCAAACTTATTACATAATTCTAGGGTAGGAAACCTAGGGTCGGGACTTGGTTCGGCACCGGGGTTGGCCGGGTTTGGTCGACGTCTTCTAAGAGAAAGAATTTAAACAAAGTATGAAGGTATTGTATTAAAATTAAAAATTAATTTAAATGCAATAAAAATTATAACGGACAGCTCGGGGAGGCATGGTTGAGGACGAGAGCTTGCAAGGTCTCTTGATCTTCTTGTAAGGAAGGAGGGGTGGAAAGAAGTTGGTTTTTGGTGTAGGAAGAGAAGGAGGTTCGGGTGCCTTATATAGGCATTTTAATGGGGGCGCCCGGGAGCTCCCGGGCTGCCTTTGGCAGAGACTGCAGCTTTATGGGGGTGCCCGGAGTGCTCCGGGCACCCGGGTCAGGGCGTGTCTGCAGCTTTTACTACATGGACTGTGATGGGGGTGCCCGCGTGGTTCCGGGCGCCCTGGTCAAAGGTCAGATTCAGCCTTTTTTTTTTGCTTCGAGAGAGGGAAAAGGTATGGTGGGGGCGCCCGCTTGGTTCCGGGCGCCCGAGACTTTATAGGAGAAGACAAGTTTTATGTCTTGTCATCGTTTGACCATGATTTAATCGGTTTGACCAAGGTTTGAATTGATTTGACTGCTTTGACTTGTGGTTTGACTATTTTGACCATGGTTTGACCGTGTTGACCATGGTTTGACCATGACCTTAACTATAAGATTAACTCATAATATAGGCATTTAAAGTATTTCCAATTGAATCTTAATCTTACTGTCTCACCCAATCTAGGGTTTTCAATCACGTTAGCCTTATAAGTTTTGTGAGACAGGTTTTGATAAATAAAATTACTTTGAAAAATTATTATTTGTTTTGAAAACATTAAATTAATTTTTGAAAAAGTTAAGTTTATTTTGAAAGGATGTTTGAATCTATGCTTAACTGAAAATTGTGTTAGATTTGAATTTGACAAAAAGTAATTTGAATTTGAAATTCAAAAATTGGCTTCCAGGTCTTGGCGAGGCACTAGGCCTTCTTTGGCCGTAGCCTTATTGGATCATCAACCCTTTCCTTGACAAAGCCGTTTAATGAAATTTCATTTTCAAAATTAATTTTTGAAAAGTTCTAGTCTAACTAGTTTGGATTTTGGATCGGTAGCTTCGGCTAGTTTCACCAGTCTAAAGAGACCAAGTAAACTTGATCTTATTAGAATTGGTTTCCCTAACGTACTATCATCTCACCTCCACCCAATACTATGTTATCAAGTTTCAGTTAAGTTTGTTTAGTCCTTATACTAACCTAAGTTTAAGCATGGTAAATTGCAGAAATTAAATAAACAATCAATCAGGCAAATTGCAAGAATTAAATTCTATTTAACAATAAAAATAATTTTTAATTTGGCTCCCCCTGGACTAAAGCCACGGTAATGATTAGGCAAGATGTGAATCTTGTCCTTGGGGATCCAATACTGATTTGATCCGGTTGGTTTGTTCAGGTACAGTTTAGGTACCCATGCCTGAATTTTACCTCTGGATTGATTCAGTACAGCAAAGTAAGATCTTTGTCGGGATTTGGTTCTATAGCCAAGTCCGGATCGATTTAGAACGGACTTCTGTTTTCCAAGAATCATGTCAAGACCCTTGGAACCAGAAGTGAATCGTTCTAAGGCAGCTCTAAGATCCTTAACCTGAGTTTTCAGGGAGGAGTTCTCTTTCTCAAGTTTTTCAACTTGAGTAGGAGTTCCTTCTTGAACTTTCTCGGTTAAGGATTTAGAGTCATCTCCCTCTTTCAGGAGTTTTACTTCCTGTCGGAGGGACTCGACTCGGAGTTTGGCTTTCGCTAAATCTCGAGAAAGATAAGAAATAAGTTCGTTTAATTGACTTCTATTGAAACCACTTACCTTGATTTCGCCGTCTTCTGAAAAGGTTAGTCTGTCGTCGTCTTGTTCAGATTCTGACTCGGTCCCGACTTCTTCTGAGGCGGTCAGGGCTAGTAGGTTTGACTGGGGTGCTTCTTCTTCTTCTTCTGAGGAAGATTCATCCCAGGTTGCTTGGAGTGCTTTCTTTCTTCTTGTCTTTTTGGTCTCCTTCAGGTTTGGACACTCTGTCTTGTAGTGGCCCTTCTTCTTGCACTCGTAGCAGGTTACGTTGGGCTTGTTCTTGTCATTTGTGGGTTCAGCTGGTTCGTCCTTTCTTCGGTTGGCCTTCTTTCTGTTGGTTTGGTTCTTTAATTCTTTATAGTAACTTCGGGCCAATCGGACCAGCTTCGGTCGATCTCCTTCTTCGTCTTCTGAGTCTGAGTCTGAGTTAGACTCGGGTTCAGGTTGTGTCTTCTTCTTTGTTGATCTTCCAGTTTTTCCTGCAACAAAGGCAATACCTTTCTCGGCCATATTGCAGTTAGTCTGTTCATGAAGTTCTAACTCGGAAAACAATTCATCTAATTTAATTTTAAAGAGATCCCTTGAAACCTTGTATGCATCTACCATAGATGCCCACAAGGTATTTCTAGGGAAAGCATTTAAGGCATACCTTATTAGGTCACGGTTTTCGACCTTGTGACCTATAGTGTGAAGACCGTTCATCAATTCTTGGATTCGTGCGTGGAGCTGGGCTGCTGTTTCGTTGTCGGCCATCTTGATGGTGTACAGTTTGTTTAGGAGCAGATCTCTCTTACTGATCCGAGTGTCTGATATTCCTTCGTGTAGCTCGATCAGTTTTGCCCACAGCTCCTTGGCACTGTTGAAGGGGCCCACCCGGTTTAGCTCCTCTTTTGTCAAGCCACATTGAAGAGTCTGAGTCGCCTTTGCATCTGCTTCGATTCTTCGTTTCAGAGCGGTGTCCCACTCTGTGTAGCTTTGAGGAACCCCGTCAGCATTTGTGGGAATCTCCAGTCCGGACTGGATGATAATCCACATGTCCACCTGAGTTTTCAGGTGGACCTCCATTCGACTTTTCCAGTAGGAAAAGTCTTCTCCACTGAAAAGTGGAGGTCTGGCGATGCTGAATCCTTCTTGCATGGCCATTTAATCTGAAAAAAATAACTAAAAAAGATTTCCCAAGACTTGGTCTTGGATTAGTAGTGTGGGATAAATAAAATGAAATAACACGGGGTGTTGCACCAACCTCAATTAACGGGAAAAAGAAAATTCGAACGAAATATTTAAAAAAAAATTCGAACGAGAAAAAGAAAATAAAAATCCGAAAATTTTTTCAAACTGGTGGTTGCACCAAATTTGAACTTCCCCGCTCTGATACCACTTGTTGGATCGAGAGAACCGATAGAGGGGGGGTGAATATCGGAAATCATTCGGATTTAGGGATAGAGAAATTGCACAGCGGAAGATAAAAAGAAAACACGCGAACACAGTAATTTTTTACTTGGTTCGGAGCCTAGGTCGACTCCTACTCCAAGGCCCACGATCGTTGATCGTTTACTTTGGGCAATTCTATATGTGGCGCAAAAAAAACAGTTTATAGTTTTGAGTTACAAATATAGCACAGTAAACTTAACAAATAAAAAGAAAACTCTTCTTTTACCGACGTCCGATGTAGGTTGTCTTTTTCGGAGCAGCGGGACGTCGTCGGCGCTTGAGTCACGAGTCGGGAGGTTTCCGGAGCAAAGCGCGAGAGCAAAAGAGCATAGAAGCGTTGAATCAAGTGTTGCTTGAGCCTTGGGGTCGAGGGCCCTTTATATAGGGCCTGGGGGCGCCCGGGACGTCGGGGGCGCCCCCCTATGTGTCACTCGATCCGGAAGTTGCTCGGTCAGCTTCTGATCCCTTTGCATTCGGGATCAGTTTTGACCGGGGCGCCCGCATTGACCGGGTCAAACTTTATCCCGTGGCTTCGCTGGCTTGTGCTTCGATGGCTTGCTATTGGGGGCGCCCGGAGCGTTGGGGGCGCCCGGGAACAGCGGGGGCGCCCGGGAGCACGGGGGCGCCCGGGATAGTAGCTGTCGAAGCTTGCTTTACTTTCTTGTGTTTTGTGTTTACCTTGGGGGCGCCCGGGACACTCCGGGCACCCTGGTCAGCTGTTGCCTCATTCCTTTGAGGCTTTCTGAGCTGCAGACACTTGTTCCTTTGGTCCTGCATCCAGGGTTAGTCCAAAACACAATAAAACAATAAAATATTAGTTTTTACAGCCTTAGCTGTCTTGGTTCTGACTTTGGGCCTCCTAAATGGAACCCTAGGTCGAACCGACGCCTACTGTTCCCTCGATGGGGAACGCGTCCTCACCTACTCCTCTCGGGAGAATGTACCTGATGCCAACCGCTCCTTTGGTTGGACTTTTGCCTGGAGGTCCTTTGCCAAGTCTTGGATATCGAGCTGTCCTTCGCCCGGTGCCTAGCATTCGTTCGCTAGGGCTTCAGTCCCAAGCTGTCCTTCGCCTAGCGCCTAGCAGTCCTTCCCTAGGGCTTTTGACCCTGGCATTCCTTCGCCAGTGCCTAGCAGTCCTTCGCTAGGGCTTTTTGCCCTTGCATTTCTTCGCCAGTGCCTAGCATTCCTTCGCTAGGGCTTTTTACCCTGGCATTCCTTCGCCAATGCCTAGCAGTCCTTCGCTAGGGCTTTTTACCCTGCACACTAGAGTGACATGTTAGATAACAAATAAGACTTAACTTTTGAACCCTGTTGCCATTATCAAAACACAGGTTTGACTTTGGTGCTTTCTGCACCAACACTATTCTGAGCCTTGGGGTCGAAGCCCCTTTTATAGGCTTCATTAGGGCGCCTAAGATCACTGGGGTGCCTCAAAGGGCTTGGTCAAAGTTTATCTCTGTGCCGAACTCGCCGCAGCAGATAACACTCTTGACCAGGGTGCCCTGGACCTCCCAGGCGCCTCAATGAACCCAGTCAAAGCTTATCTCTGCTTCGAACTTACAGCAGCAGATACAGGTTTCAACCAAGGCGCCTATATCATATGGGGCGCCTAAATGAAAGCCTGTTTTGCCTCCTTTCATGGAGGCGCCCTGGATGATGGGGGCGCCTAGCTCCATCTAGGCGCCTCCTTCATTAGGGGCACCTACCAGCCAGCCTTCCAGCCACTTTGTGCTTTGTTTGCCTGCTTTGTCTTCCATTCTAGGTACCTGCAAGATACACAAATATAAAGCAAATGCACACACAATCTTAACCTTAACGAGATGGTTCTGACTTCGGATTTCCACGAAACCCTAGGTCGAACCGACGCAAGTTCCCACCCCCGGGAACGCGCCTTTCACTTACTCCTCTCAGGAGACGGTTGCCACCCAGTCCATTCGGGTGGACTTCTACTTAGCCTTCGATACTCTCGGATCTCGAGACGTCTGAACCTCGACCCGTCTCTACTTATGTCCTTAGTCATCGCTCAGCTAAGTTGCTCAATCCCTCAGACCAAGACTTCGTGCCCAAACCCTAGGTCCAGGACTTCGGTGCCCAACCCTCGGCCAGGACTTCGTGCCCATTTCCTCGAACCAGGTCTTCGGTGCCCAACCCTTGGCCAGGACTTAGTGCCCAATTCCTCGAACGAAGTCTTAGTGCCCAGCTTCACTCACCAGGTCTTCGTGCCCAACCCTTGGTCAGGTCTTAGGTGTCCAGCCCTCGGCCAGGACTTAGTGCCCAATCCCTCGAACCAGGACTTATTGCCTAGGTTTACTAGGACTTTCTTTCACTTTGGTACTCCTCTCTTGACTTACCCTTCCCTTGTTCAATGTATCACTGACTTAAGTATATTGTCAAACATTGAAACATTTAGAGGAGGGCATCACTGATGCATCTTGCACCAATAATCTCCCCCTTTTTGATGTTTGACAATATCTTAAGTTAGATTGGTTGAGAGGGCTAAACCTTGAAAAAAAATCTAAGTTTTGAAAATACATTTTGATCTTTGGGAGAAAAACATTTCTAAGATAAGCTCACTCTCCCCTTTTTGAAAAAGATTGATCCATTGGGAAGAAACAAAAATTTTCTAACTTAAGCTCTCACTTTCCCCCTTTGTCATACATAAAAAAACGACCAAAATACTTGCGCCAACAATAAAATATTTTCTTTTGAAAGTACTTAGTATAATTTTTGAAATCATAGTACAGATCTAGTTTAACAAGAAAATTGCACCAGAAAATTACACCTTGAAAGGTATTGTGCATAAAAAAATATTTTGTATTTTCAGAAAATTTTTCACTTAGAAAAAAATATTGCCTTGGAAAAAATTTTCTATTTGAGAAAGATTTTCAAAAGGAATTGCATACTTAAATGATTTTTCCTTAGAAAATATGCATTTTTTTAAAAAAAAATATTTCACTTAGAGAATTTTGCATTTAAAATAATACTTTGAAAAATATTGTGCAAAACCTTGTACTTTGAAAGATATTAAACTTGAAAAAAATGCAAGTACTTTTAAAAGATATTGAGCTTTTTGAAAGATGCAAGTATTTTTTTTGAAAAATATTATGAATTTAAAAAATATAAGTATTTTGAAAAATATTATGAATTTGAAAAACATAAGTACTTTGAAAATATTATGAATTTGAAAAAAAAAATTACTTGACTTATATTTTGACAATACTTACAAAAATATTGATTTTAACACATAATATTTTACTTGCTTTGGTTTCTTTTCCAGTCTGACACAATCCTAGGAAACCTTGTTAACTACAAGGATATTTTCCTATGTGTCCTGGAAATTCTTCAAACTCAAGTAAATATTATTTTCCAAAAGAAAAGAAATTTGAAAGTGATAGTATTATATTTTTATAAAAGATGGCAGTATTTAAACAAACTTCCTTATGTTTTCAGAAGGATTTAAACAATACAGTACATGAAAACATATTATTTTGAAATATTTAATAATTCTTTCAGTTTGACCTCCTCCTAAACTTGACCCAGTCCTAGGAAGCTTGTTGACCACAAGTACTCTTCCTCTGAGTCTTTAGGGTTTGGTTTTAGCCCAAAAGAATTATCTAATTTTAAAAAAATAGTTTTGAAAAATACTTGTCAGAAAATCTACTTTTGACTTAGACTCCCCCTAACTTTGACACATCCTAGGAGTCTTTGTAGATCATGAGGTAGACCTCCTCTGTGTCTTTAGGGTTTATCAAAATCAAAAGAACAACTTTGAATGACAATATGGTAATTTTTAAGAAGATAAGTTTTTAGAAAATTCAATTTGGAATATGAATAACTTTTAAAGCATGAGTTTTTTCGAAAACATACGTGATAGTAATTAAAGTACAGTTTTCGAAAGACATTTTTAAAAGATAGTGATTTTTAAGGCACAATTTTTGAAAAAATTTAAAAGAATAAAACACTCCTCCTATACCGTTTGACTCTATCTAAGTGCCTTAGGGGACTTTAGTATTGACCTAAGATGCTTGTGTCTAATTGTGTAGGTCAAACAATTTTTCAAAAGAATATAATTTTTGAAAATCTATCATATATAATCAATCAGACAAGCATGAATTTCATAAAAATATTATTATGTTAAAGCACTATTTTGAAAATATATTTTTAGAAAAATACTCTAATAATTTTGAAAAACAATTTTGAAAAATATTTTTCAATTTATTAGGCCTTAACATCTCACTCATTCTAGATGTCTCAATACAGCAAGCATGGTTGCCTTATGGGTGCACTGTGAGATGTTTGAATCATTTTTCTTAATACATTGTTAAATCTAAGACTTAATTGAAACTTGTGTTAGATTTAAATTTAACAAACAGTAAATTGAATTTGATTTTCAGTAATTGGCTTCCAGGTCTTGGCGAGGCACAAGGCCTTCTTTGGTCGTAGCCTTATTGGAGCAACAACCCTTTCTTGACAAAACCTTTTATCGAAAATTCATTTTCAAAGATACTTTTTGAAAAATTCTGGTCTAACTAGTTTAGGTCTTGGATCGGTAGCTTCGGCTAGTTCCACTAGACTAAACAAACCAAGTAGTATATACTTGACCTTATTAGAGGGCTTCCCTAACGTACTATCATCTCACCTCCACCTAATACTAGGTTGTTCAAGTTTTAATTAGTCTTTTTCCTATACCCGTTTTAAATCATACATAAAGTTAAATATAAATGACATGACATATATAAAAAAACAGCAGATGCATGGCATAGCAGTTAGCATGAGTCAAACATTTCAGATTATTAAGTTTCTAAAAATGTATCAAATTCCCTATTTGATACATGTCGTATGTACCCGCGAATATGCGAACCCACTTTGACATATTTAATTTTATTAAATTTATTGTTGTGGTATGGGTAAGATTTTACTTAATTCGAGTTTAAGTTACTTGAAAATTAATTGGATCTGAATTCATAATTAATTAAAGTTAAATTAATTAAGAATTACTTAAAGTCAATTGAAGATGAATTAACCAAAGTTATTAAATTAAGAGTTAATTGAATTAATTGGGAATTACTTGAATTTGAATTAATTAAAGATTAATTAAAGTTGAATTAATTAAAGATTAATTGAATTTGAATTAATTAAGGATTAATTAAAGTTAAATTAATTAAAGATTAATTGAATTTGAATTAATTAAGATTAATTAAAGTTGAAATAATTAAAGATTAATTAAATTTGAATTAATTAAGGATTGATTGAATTTGAATTAATTAAAGATTGATTGAATTTGAATTAATTAAGGATTAATTAAAGTTGAATTAATTAAAGGTTAATTGAAGTTAAATTAAATAAGAATTAAGATTAAGATAATTAAGGATTATTTAAGATTGAAATAAATAATGTAAAAATTGTTAAGATTTAATTAGATTTAAATTTCAGCATCTTTGGGTTAGATAATAATTGTGGGTTTAACTTCATCATTTTCATTATTTCAAAAATCTCTTATTCCTTTACTATTTCCTCTTTATTTATCTTTTCAAGTTTTTCTAATAATTCTGATTTATTTGAATCTTTGTAAACTTTATTAACTAGAGCCTTAATCTCAGATAATTCCTTTTCCTCCTCATCATCAAAATTGCATCCTTCAATATCCTCAAAGTAGGTGGAGTAATTTGGGTCACTAGTTAATGTTTGTAATAATCTTCAATATTATCTATAATTAAATTATTATCTAAGAGAATTTCATCTCTATTATCCTCAGAATTATCAGACATTTTATCCTTACGATTTTCTGAAATATCATCTTTGTCCTCAGAAATATTTTCAATATTTTCAGGATTAATCTCACAATTTTCAAAGTCATCAGTAAGATTTTCAAATTTAAATTCAGTGTTATCAATAAGATTTTCAAACTTAAATTCAGTGTTATCAGTAAGATTTTCATATTTAAATTCAGGATTAACATTAAGATTAATTACAGAATTAATTTCAGAAATAATTTCAATATTATCAGAATTAATTTTAATATTATTAGAATTAATTTTAAAAATCATTGAATTTACATTCAGGATTAAACAATTAATTTCTGACATTTTAACAATATCTACATCTTCTAATTGGGTATATAAAATATTAATCTGACTATGCAGTGAATATAATTTTCCAGCAAAATTTCCTAACTTATCATATGACAGTGCAGGAATTTGAAAATTTTTCAGAATATAAATTTTGCATACCTTAGCCGACACTTATTCTTATAGTGTCTATACTTTTCGCATTTGAAGCATCGTACGTGACTTTTATCCCTCCGGACTCCGGGCGCTTGTGCCTTCGTTGCTTCCGGTGGTGAAATTCGAGCCTTACGAGTAGGGCACTGATTTTTATAGTGCCCTCTCTCCCTGCACTTGAAACATGTAATATAAAATTTACAAACTGACATTTAAAAAAAATTGTACCTAATTCACCCCTAGGCTCCCCCTCAACTCTGACGTCTTTGCTCCGTCGGCGGTTAGTCCGGTGAAGAGCGGTCTGACTCTGATACCAATTGTAGGACCGGTGCCGTCGATAGAAGGGGGAATATCGACCGTAAAAAATCTTTTGTGAAAACTCGTAAACTTTTCGTTCGTTCTGGACAGAGCGTTAGTAGCACAACGGAAAACAGAAAGAAAGAACGAACAAAACACAGTGCACACGAGATTTTTTACTTTGTTCCCAACCCCCCAGAGTCGGTACATCCAAGGACTAAGCACGGGAATGCTCGTCCACTAATGGTCTCCTTTCCGGACTTTCTGGAGGCGGAGAAACCCGTCTTACAGTGCACAAATTACAATCAACAGAATAAATAAAATACTTGCAGAATGTAAATTCAAACTGAACAAACAAGATTTAAAACTCGGCCGATCTAGACCTCCGAAGTGCCGCGCACTTCCTCCTGAAGCATCCTGGTCACAGAGCTTCGTCATTAACGCATTGTTGTCACTTGGACAGCTTGGAATGGTTTTGGATTGTAATACCCAATAATTTTCTGGTATTATTATGGATTTTTAGGAATTTTTCTAGCATTTTTCGGAATAAAATTAGAAAAAAATTAATTAATGGTCGCGGAGAGGTTCGACCTCGCGACCACGCGGCTGGCCAAGGCCTTTAGCGGGCTCGACTAACCGGAAGGCCAAGGGTATCAAGCACAAAAATGGATGGAGAGAAATAATGTTATAGGGTAGTTAGGCCTTTTCATTAAGAGATATATTAACCCCGCTTAAGTCACGTAAGGGGGATTAGGGCTTGTTGGCGGTTGTGTGCGAAAAGAGGGCGAGGGAGGGGCTGCGAAATCAGAGGAAGCCAAGGAGTTCTTCTTCTTCTTCTCTTTCCCCTTGAGTAGAGAGAATCTAGGGTTTCTCCCTAGGGCCAAAGAGTGGAGGTTTCTCACAAGGAAGAAGAGAGGAGTTCTACGCTAGGTTTATACCTCGATTTAGTGAGTTTTCTTCAAGATAAGGGTAAGTAGATCACTCACCTGCAATAGGAGTAGTTTTCGTATGTAAGTTCTTGTTGTAGAACCATGTTTTATGATGCATGCTTTAAGATTATGGTTATTGTGTGTTTTAAGTTTTTAAAGATGCATGTTTTCTCATGTTAGAAATTTAATTGGTTTAGATTTGGTGTATGTAAGCTAAGCATGATAAGATTTAATTCTTGAAAAGTCCCAAAAATGAGGTTGGGATTAAGGGCACGCAAGGTCAAGTAAGAAATGTAAAGGTGTTAAGTGCAAAATTTATGCAAAAGTAAGATAGTTTGATACGTATAAGTATTATAGTAAGAAAGTATTTTATTTTTGGAAAGTGACATGTACCGGGCAAATGGAAGGCCCACAGAAAGTTAGAAAGAAGCTCTAATAAGGTGCGGTGGCTAGCTACCCCGCAACCTAATAGAGAAGCGCGCAATTGGTACATTGATACCATGGTACAATGTCAAGGCCTAAAGAAAGTTGATTACTATTTTCAAGTAAATAAGTATTCGCAAGTGTTTTCAGTTTTAAGTATGTGCCGTTATTTCATATGTTAGCCTTGATACATTGCAAGTATGTTAAAGAGCAAGAGTAAGGAAGTTAGTGTTTAATGTATGAGTACGTTAAGTTGCAAATGATGTAATGCAAGTGATGTTTTCAACATGATTGAGCATGATAAGTATATGTAAGTTTTCCCATGTGCATGTATTTTGGAAGTAAGCATTCTTTGAAATGAGCATGTTTATAATCGATAGCATGGATTTGTGAGTTAGGATTTACTTACTAAGCATTGTGCTTATTAGTTGCATTTCCTTCTATTGCAGATAAAGGTAAGGAAAAAGCATAAGTTGGGGAGGCGAACAGGACTTGCGTTGATGTCAGTGGCGGTGGAACCGTGGAAGAGATCCTTGGTATAAGCTTAAGAGGCAATTTCTGAAATATAGAAACATGGAGTTTGATATCTTGATTGGTAAAATGTGAACATGGTGTGTAAACTACGCATAGAGGTTAAGTTTGGTACAAACTCTAGAGTGTTTTGCTTACGTTTTGATAGTTTTGTTAAATTCCGCAATGATTCTAATTTCAAGTTATTGGATTCATTTTGTGTTGCTAGGATGTTTATAAAACTAGTATAGAGTATAGAAATGAAGTTATTTCTTTATATAAATTGAAGGCATGTGAATTGTGGACTTTTGAAACTAATTGTCGGGTCTGAAAATGCAGGTTTCAGGCGTGCCAGTCGACTGGTTCAGAACCAGTCGACTGCGATATCGAACAGAACCTTTTGTTCGATGCACTAGTCGACTGCCATGAGGCCAGTCGACTGGTGCCGGGCCCAGAAAGTTTCTGTGGCCGATACCAGTCGACTGGCTATATAGCAGTCGACTGGTACCATTGAAAAGAAAGTGTTGTAGGGCAGATGGTTAGTGCTTCAGTTTTACAACTAAGAGGTCTAGGGTTCAAATCCTTGCAAAACAAATAAAATGAAAGCTTTTTTTAAATGAAAAAAATTCAGAGCAAGTTAAGGGAAGTCAAGTAGTTGTAACCTAAGGCTAAGAATAAGGTAAAGTTAAGGTTAAATAAAAGTGACGTCCGCTTTAAGGGAGAGAAGTTAAGGTGGGTCGTCACAGAGTGGTATCAGAGCAAAAGGTTCCACCCTTCCGCCACACTGACATCAAGCATCAATCCTGCCGCCTGCCAAGTAAGAAGTTCATATGTTGTAGTTTTGTATGCTTTTCATTATTGACTGCTAGTATCAGTAAGTGCATGATGATAAGGAAGTATGTTAGTATTTTTATATGCTAATATGTGTAACGCCCCGAAATTTCCCATATGAAATATGGTGAAATTCATGAAATAGTATCATGAAATATTATGAAATATTATGAATTCATAAATATGAAATATTATGGAATTCATGGAAATAAGTATCAAATGAAAGATATTATGAATTCATAAATATGAAATATTATGGAATTCATGAAATAGTATCATGAAGTATTATGAAATATTAATGAATTCATAATTATGGAATTCATGAAATAGTATCATGAAATATTATGAAATATTATGAATTCATAAATATGAAATATTATGGAATTCATGAAATAGTATCATGAAATATTATGAAATAATTATGAATTCATAAATATGAAATATTATGGAATTCATGAAATAGTATCATGAAATATTATGAAATATTATGAATTCATAAATATGAAATATTATGGAATTCATGAAATATTATCATGAAATATTATGAAATATATGAATTCATGGAATATAATTAATATTATGAAATTTCATGATGGGCTTGGCTTAATGGGCTTGGATTAGTGCAAAATGTGATAA